>VYZT01044767.1:747649-767258 GCA_013400735.1 Pomatostomus ruficeps
GCTGGAGCTCACCTCCGTGCACCTCTTCTGCGAGGCCGACCTGCCGCGGGTGCCGCTGCCCGCCCCGCCGACGCCGCGCCCCGCCGACCTCCTCAAGACCAGGAAGCCGCCGGCGCTGGGCGACCTGGAGCCGGTGCTGTTCGGGCCGCCGCCGCCGCTGCTGGAGCCGCTGTTCCCGCCGCAGCCCGGCGCCAGCCCCGGCTTCGCGGAGCGGGTGCGGCAGCACAAGGTGAGGCTGGAGTGGGTGCGGGCAGAGCCGGCGGGGCTGCGCGGGGCCGTGCGCGTCCTCAACCTCGCCTACGAGAAGGTGGTGTCGGTGCGCTACACGCTCAATGGCTGGGCCAGCTGCGCCGAGGCTGCGGCCACGTACCAGCCGCCCGGGCCGCCCGACGGCATCACCGACCGCTTCGCCTTCCTGCTGCCCCTGGGCGCCGCCGCCGCCGAGACCATGCTGGAGTTCGCCGTCCGCTACCGCGTCGCCGGCGCCGAGTACTGGGACAACAACGAGGGCAAGAACTACCGGCTGCGGGGCCGGCAGCGCGTCCCGCCCGCCGCCGGACCCCCGCAGGACCCCGACAGCTCCGCCTGGATCCACTTCATCTGAGGCGGGGGCAGCGCGGAGGGTCGGGGGGACCCGTCCCGGGGGGCTCGGCGCGCTCCCCCCGGCGCCGGCCCAGCCGCCTCCCCGCCCGGAGGTGTTTTCCCCAGGTCTGTTTACAAAGGGGTAATTTGTGTTTCCTGTGTCACTCGCGGGGCCGGGGGGAACCCTGGCTCGCCTCCCGGGCGCTCCCGGGGTGTGGGCAGGGGGCCGGGCGCGGGTTCCCCCTCAGCGTCCCGAGCACTGTGGCTTCCACCAAAGCAGCCGCTGCCGGCCGGGCTCCGGTGACAGGGCCCGGGGAATTGCGGGATTTGCCGGCCAGGACCGGGATCCGCAGGTGAGTGCGCATCCTCCCGGCCCCGGAGGTCGGGCTGGCTGCTGTCACCTCAGCAGGTAACGCGGAGGGCACTGCCACAGGGCATCCCTCCCTCCTATTTGCCTAATCCTGCTCAAGCAAAGCCCGGCTCCGGCGAGGGGCTGGATCCGCCCTCAGCGCCTCGCTGACCCACTCGTGTTAATTGTCCCGCGGGGTCAAGGGCCTGATAGTGCAGGCTGAGGGACAGATGATGGTTATGAACCCCAAAAGACAAGAGTACAGAAGCCCCAAGGCATAGCTGTGTTTCATCATGCAGTGAAAATGTTCGTTTTGAGGCAAGGATCTATATCTTTTTAGTTTTGAACCCGGGTTTGGGTATTTAAGCATAGAAAGAAAAAAAAAACAGCATCACATCCTATTTGAAATGCAACTCACTGAGAGATTTTAAAAAGAAAGTGTTTTGGTTTAGAATTCATGTGGTAGGTTGATGGAAAAGTTTGTCAGGATGTGGTGTTTGTTTCGGTGGGATTGGTCCCACAAAGCTGCTTGTGTTCAGGTCAGCAGGAAAGTCGTGGAATTGCACCAAAGGAACGAGAGATGGCAAGAGTTGAATCCGTAATTCTAGGCTGCATCTCAAGCAACACACTCATTTTTATGCCTGTTAACAGTTTAATTAAACAGTATCAGTGCAAGAACCCACTTTCAGAATTTCCTGCTCCAAATTCTTCATACTAATTTCAGTAAGTGATGGATTTCACAAAACTGGTGAGGTTAAATCAGGCAAATCCAAGAAAGTTCTACCTTTATAAAAGTATATCAATCAAATCACACAGCATACCAACTTCTGCCTTCAAAGGTATGTTTTAAATTATATTAGCACTAAACACAGCATTTTCCTTTTTAAACTTGCTTTTTCGGGAGTTCAGCTGAATACAGGTTGTGCTGGTGCCAAATCTGGGTGCTAATTTTCCAGGACTGAGGCATGTGTGTGTTTGCTGGAGAGGGGCCTCTGCAAATGTGACTTCTGAGAGTGATAAACCATGTCAGTGTGATTTTCTGGTTATGAAGGGCTGTAAGATCAGGCCTTTAAGGTTTTGGGTTTTCTGTAGGTTGTTTCGAATGAAATGTGATTTCTTAACTACATTTTTATGTTTCTTGAAAGGGTTAAGTGTCCCAAGCAGCTTGAGTAATGTCTGGAGTAATGAGTTCTCACAGAACCTTTTGACTTCGGTGAGAATTGAGAGCAATTTTGTCTCCTGAGGGTCTGATTCAGTCAGAATAATTAAACTTATGAATTCTGGGGGAAAAAAGAGGTCTGGAAACTCAATGGGAAAAGAGTATTTCATTTCATTTCTGTAGATCACTGGTTCTGATCTAATGGAAATAATAGCAAGACTGCTTTCTGTAGTATCGGTCGCTTGGTTTTAATTTCCCAGTCAGTGTTCCAATCCCTGTGCTTTTAATGAAACAGAACTTAACAGAAATACACTGTCAGCATCTACTGAGTATCTCACCTTTTGGAATATTAAGGTCCCCATCTTGTAATGCAGTGATCCTGTGAGTTGCTAGAACACATTTATAAAACTAGAATTGCACAGCTAGGGTCTTAAAATGTTCATGAGTAAAACCTATTAAGTGGTGTATTTGATAAAGAAAGCCCAAGTGTCTTTTAGTTGAACTTATACTTTTCATAAGAGCCTTAATACTGGAGAGAAGGAAAAGGACTTGTCTCCATTTGAAAGCACTTTGAAATCTGGTAGAAATACAGCAAACCATCATTTATTTATGTGTTGTAGCTTTCCAAAAGCTTGGCCTTTTTAACCGACAGTGAACCAGCAGCTGTTATGTGGACTGATGAAAATGCTTGCAGAAAAAAGTCGTTTCTGTGCATTTTAGTTCAATTGATGCTGCAACTTTGCTTATGAAGTTTGAACAAGATTTCCTGTTTATTGTTTCAATGGCTTTAAAAACACAGACAGTGCTAAAAAACATTTTTAACACTGAACAATTCTAGAATTCCAACATTTTTTTCCAGTGATTGGCAGTTTTCATTGTCATTTGATTTATGCAGCATCTGCCGGTCTCTAAAAATTCTCTAAAAGTCTCTAAAAAAGGTTTAAAATCTCCTTCTAGCACCTGTGGCTTAAACATTTTCAGCTTGGATTACCTGAATGGATGTACATGCATCAAGTGCTTAAGGAGAATGTTGTATTTCACTTTATTTTTTATCATGACTTAGGTGAACTTACTGTTGTTCTTGGTTGGAATTTTGGGGGCAGAATTGGGGCATGGCTTTATAATACTGTTCAGATATTATTGTTCTTCTATTTAGGCTGCCTTTGCCAAACACAAATCTGAGTATTAAACCTGTTGGAGTTGTAGCATACCAGGAGAGTGTTTTGCACAAGAGAGTCCTGAGCTTTCAAGCAGTTAATCCTGACCTCAACCTAAATTTTGTGAGTAACTTTATGGGCTTGATCAGAGATTGTTGATGGTACATGTGCAAGTCCAGTAAAAGAAGTGGTCTTGAAGGAGATTTAGAGACATCTCCATTGTGATGCCTGGAAAGGGACGGCTGCACCCAGCCAGCTGGGACCAGAGAATGCCATTGATGAAGGCTGTGGGAGGAGATCAGAAATTATCAGTGGCAGATGCCAAAGCTGCTCTACTTCGATTACACATTTGCACTTCTGTCACGTGAATTTATTTCCAAGAAAGGTTTATTCGCATTTCCAGACACATGTTCAGTGGCAATGGCTGGGAGTGTTTTTCCACTGGCAGCATTTGTGTAGTTTTCAATCCATTAGATTTCAGTCTGATGCCATCTGTGCCATCTAATACTTGCTAGAAGCATTGTGATAAGTGGAGATGAAATAAAAATGTCAAATGATATTTGTATAACACGTAAACAATGACTTTGAGGAGAAAAACCTGTGTTGAAGGGGGTAATTTTCTAGTTGGCAGGACACCAATCATTTTATTGGGAGCATGAGCTAAACGACTTTTAAAAATCATATTTCTAAAGAGTATTGTTCAAGGAAAAGAAGTTTCACAAGCAAAGTTTAATATTTGAAACTTTTCAAGCCAATCCGTTTCTGGAACAAACGTTTTTATTTGCATGAATGGAGTCCATGCCACCTCCCTTTCCAAGTGATACCGGAATGGTTTAGGCAAGGCAATAATCCTTGGGTCATGCATTTCACTTGTGAGTGAATTATTCATTGCTTATGTCTCCGCAGATGTAAAAACGTGTCTGTCATTGATGGTGCAAAGCTGTGGCTTTATGAAATGTGCCATGTTACTTTACGTGTGCTGTAACGCTAATTCCTCCAGCGAGCTGAGGTGTGCTGTGTGTCTGATGGACACGGGTGTCTGCTGCTTCACGCTGGGACTGGCAGGGTTCTGCGTGTGATTCTATGCCTTCCACGGCAGTGTTTTGGAGATTTACAATAATTACTAGAAATCCTGAAGTGAGTGAGAACTATTAAGTGACTGTCAATGGAATTCCAGCTAGCTAAACGTGTTATTTATCAGCATCAAATCAGTAACTGAAGCTGTTCTTATTTTCGCTAAATGTACATAATTCCAGGTAAATTAACTTTTTTCTCCTTTTACCGTTTGCAAGTAACTTTTTGATGTGAATGTGTGTGCCTCAGTATCTCAGTAAACAGCAGAGTGAGTGCACGCGCTGTTGTTTCAGCAGATGTGAGGGGCAGAGGTATCACTTGAATGAACAAATGTCTGTCCGTGCATGAGCATCATCCCTTTACAGATCCATTAAATGTTTTTCCATAATGCCGACAGGCAAGCAGCTGCTAATTTTAATGTGAAGTAACCTGCAGAAATACTCAGAATCTGATTTTTTGAACGTATTATATACTAAAATTTTATGTGCCTTTCAGCATTTCCTAGAAATAAAGCTCACATGTTCCTTAGCTCTCCCACCAGAAGCCTGATAATGAATTTGTCATTAAAATGAAATTTTTACTAAAGTATAATAATCCTAATTCCTAACACATTTTTAGCTGTGCCAGAAACCCTGTATCTATAGCTGCCAGAGGAATTTGATAATATTTTCCCGTATTACAGTGAAAGAAATGTCAGTCAGAAATATATCTTCCTGGTACACCTCTATGTTTATGTAGTTAAGTTAAAAAGAAACCAATTGTGACTATAGTTAATATAACAGAATATATTTATTGTATATATTCACCTCTTGCACAAATATTCTAAATATATATTCTATCTGAAACCAGAAGTTCTAGTTTTCTATGAAATCCCTTTGTGAAGACCTGGCCTTTTCAACTTTTACTGCTCCTTATGTGATGCTGCATAACGCGTATCGTTAAAGTGTCTGGATGGATTTAATCTGTCTGCAGAGTTTATACCATGAAACAGAAGTGCTCAATATCTGAAGTAAATCCTTTTACCTTCCAGCTGTTCTGCGTGGCTTTTTGGCAAATGCTCAGTAATTCTGTTTTCTGCAGGTACTCCATGTGCACGTTTGGAGTACATGGAAGGGTTGCTTAATGGAATGGAAATATTTTTGAGCACGGAAATGGAGGATTTTCCAACATAAATAGTTCAAGGCAAGAAGTAAATATAGTCAATATTGCTGTAAAACAAAGCCCACTGGCCTTACTGAGAGCTGATCAGTGTTTTGGTTAAAATGGACGATGGTGGCATATTTCTAAATTCACCTGCTTCAATTAAGGTTTTCTCAGGCTCAGCTGATAGGAGAGGATTGCCCCAAAATAAAGAGGTGAGAGTATTTCCCTGCATCCGTGTATGGACTCAAATGTAGGTCTTCCATGAGCAAAGTGGACACTGAGCTGTGAAACCATTGGCTGTTGCTTGGAGTTTTTCTTTATCCAATTTCTAAGTACTACTGCAAAATTACTTCACAGAAAGCATTTTTGACCCTGTGTTTCCCCATCTCGTGTGAGTATCCTCTCCATTCAGCCACTCTGGCTTTTGCTCGAGGCCTCTCTTGTTGGGGGAAGATTGGATTTTATTTTTATGCTACATAAGAAGATTATTTTACGTTAGATTTTTGGTGGGGAAGACAGGGAAATTTTTTCCTTGCAATTTTCATTTTTAAGATATTAAACAGTAGCATGAAGTATAAAACTTGCTTGAAATTACATATGCACTAGTGATTCCAAAGAATATAGCTAAGAATAATGTCAAGTGTGAGATGTGCTTTTTAAAAAACATACGTGCTTTGGTCTAGAAGGGCAGGAGAAAGTCCTAGTCTCCTATTAATGCCAGGGATTTCCATCTATGCAATTCTATGGTGCACCTGTTTTTATAGGGATTAACTCGATCGGTGTAGTTCATGTATCAGTGTGTTATGTATAGAATATTCTGTTTAAGGTGTCATCAAGGAAACTGTGTGTCTTAAATGGTGTTATAACTTTAGGCTCTTTTTGTCCAACCTGACTTCACTAAATCATAAGAAGCTCCTCTGAATAACAACAAGACAATATTTCATAAAATTCCATAACCAAGTCTCACACGTTACACTTATCATCTTCTAGGGCAAAAGTTGTGTTACTGTTGTGAGTTTTAAAATTTTTTGTATTTCTGTATCTTAGAAAGCCAAATTGTACTACACTTTTAAACTCAAAGTGTGTTTTTAAAGCTGATCAAACTAAAATTGGCTGGGGTTACTCGTGGGTCAAGATTCTGAACTGTGGTGTAATAAATGTTTGTGCACCTCCTGTACCTCCTTCACGGAGGGGCAGTGAAACCTGCCAACATCTGGACACGAACCCGTGCTGCGCTGCAGGAGAATTGCTGTGACAGAGAATTGCTGTTCTTGGAGAGGTTTGAACAAACCCAGCTCCCCCCTTGCAGTGTTACCCAAGCTGAGGTTCTGGCTGTTGGAGGGAGTGTCCTTCAACATTCGGGTTTTTATTACTGTTCCTTTGATTTACCGTGACTTCGTTCTGAAAAGAATTGTTACTTATCTCTGTACTTGACTAGTGAATTACTTTTGGTTGTGGTGTCTTCTGCAATGTTTCTATTTCACCAAATGATGTTTGTTTCTAATGTTTGTAAAAGTTAAGGTAATATCACCAAAAGTCAAAATCAACGTTTTCTAATAATGCCTTGTAATTTACCTAGCCTTACAGTATTTCAGAGAATTTTCCACCAAAACTGCATCTAGTCACTGCTTGTCACAATTATGAAGGAGATATATTTATAAACCTGTAGCTTCTAGCTGCCATTAAAGATGAATGAAACAAACCATGAGCATGTGGTGACTATAAAGCTCTTTTTTTTCCTTAAACTGACAAACCATGATGGTTTTTTTTGGCTGAGAATCTGAAGCAATGGTGTTCCAAAGCCTCTACCGTGCGTGTTGTGATGTACCTGCAAATCTGAGACAAATACCTGATATTTGGGGCAGGTTTCCCAGCCAGCCCGTCCTGAGGGTTCTCTGTGGAAACAGCAGGAGGAGTTCTGCTGCAAGGATGGGATGGGATGGGATGGGATGGGATGGGATGGGATGGGATGGGATGGGATGGGATGATCAGTGGATGTAAAGGTGTGTGGCTGTTTTTATTGTCTTGTTTCAATAGCACCATTTCAGCCCCATTTTAGCGTTCTGTGGTTGAGGAAGGGCTGCCTGAGTCTGTCCCAGTGTCAGCTAAATGATCCCAAGGACTCCTCCAAATATTCTTTCCCTGTTAATTGCCAACTTCAAAATATTTCTTCCTTGGATTGTCACAATGTGCTGCTATTTAATCCTTCAGTGCACTCAGCATCTCCTCTTGCAATACCAAGAACAGTTTTCAGCTTTTCTTTAACGCTTTTTAAGCCTTTTTTATAATACAGATAAAAGCCATGTAGCCACAAGGAGAAAAAATGTTCTGTGTTTGTTCTCATGTAATTGGTACAGCTTATTTTTCTATCCTGTTTCAGAAATATCTGCTTAGCTGTCTCATTATTATTAATAATATTTTTTTTTTGTTCATGTGTTTCTTCGGAAGGGCGAAGTAACTAATATTAGCCCCTAGTATTCCAGAGGGAATGTTTCGTGGTTTAGCACCATCTAATCCTTCTGTTCAAGTAAAAATGAACTCTTAGCCCACATAAATTAGAAAATCTAGAACTGTTTTCTTAAGTTACCATTATATAAATATTAGACTGCATTAGCAAGGATCACAGAGTGTAATTTATATTTCTTTTTGGTAAGGAATATGCCTTGAATTTAGAACTGCTGTTATACTTGAGTGCTCCTGAAGTAACGAGATTACAGTTCTGAGTGAAGATTGTAATGAAGATTAGTTTTACATTGTTCTTTAGTCTCGGATTAATTTTTAATTTTTTTTTCACTCTTACATGGGACAGTATATGACTATGGCAATTCATGTGATGATTAATCAGAATTACATATTGTGGATAGAAAGTCTTATTAATAACAGGAGTTAAAATAAGTGAAGTATTCAGACAGTTGTACTACTACTAATGATCATGATGATTATAATAATAATAACAATAGTAGTAATAATAATAATAATAATAACAAATAATCCCTATCTCTAAATGCCCATGTCTGGGTGCTTCTTGGAGTCCATCAACAGTTTTGGGGCAGTGAGTTGAACAGGCTCAGGGAACGAATGGGATCCTGCAGCTCTCTCAGACGGGGTTTTGTCCCCACCAGAGCTGCAGGAGTGAGGAGGGTCAGGTGCAGAGGGGAGGCAGAGGCCGAAGAGGAGGAATAGGGAGCAGGAGTGACGTTACACCAGTTTTATCCCTGGCTTTGCCTCACCAGCTGTGGCACAGGTGAGGGCTTCTCAGAACAACCCGAGTTGCCAGGAACACTGAATTCTGTCATTTTCTCTCGATGCAGACCCGTGCAGTGAAGAAGGGAGGCAGGTGATGGCAGAAAGCAGAAGTTCTCTTGTGTCCTGAGAAGTGCAGACTCATCCTCCTGCCCTGTGGATTGACTTTCGTGGTCAGAGGAAGGTACAAGTGCTGTACCTCCACTGAATGCTTCTCTAAGCAAAATACATTCAACAGCATAAATAATTAAACACTATAAACAAATGACAGATAAAACAGCCTAATAGCAGAGGATGTAGGATACTTGTACTGCATTAAAATAGATCAGGTCTGGAGTGGCTGAATTATGCTTTGTCGGGAAGAGAGAGGCATCGATATTGTGGGGCAGACTCTGAGCGATGCAGATACCGCAGAGTCAATTCTCCTGCCAGGGACGGCTCTTAGACCGTGTCTCAAGCAGTGTGGGGAGAGTGGAGAAAATTACATTAAGGACACTCCTAAGCTGCTCTCAAAATTTATCTGTGCCGTCTGCAGCATGTCTGGGTGGTAATTTGCAATGATTGAGCGTTGCTCGAGAGTGTTTATTATTGCCTTACAGGTCCTGCTCCCTGGAAGCTGCATCCCCAAGGATGCTGTTCCATCAGCTCCATCACACGATGATGGGTACAGTAAAGCGAGGTTTAAGTTAATTCCTGTGTCACACACAGGGCTGTGAGAAGCGTGTCTGCGTGTTTTAAACATTTTCGGTGGAGCAGGACGCCTTCATCTCTTTTGCTGCCCCTGCAGTTGCCCCGGGCGGGTGCGTGGCCGCGGAGCTGCGCTGTGCCTGCAGCCCCGGCAGCGGCTGCTGTCCCTGCCCCGCTTCCGCGGTCCGGGTGCCACCGTGTGGAGAATTCCTGCGATAATTCCTATTTTTAATTGCAGTCGTTTCAGTCAGGGTCGCCGTTTGCGACCTGAAGCATTCTTTCCACTGGTGACCTCTGTTTATGAAATAGTTCTGCGATGTTCTTGGGTTTTCTTTCTCTCCCCCAGAATATTTAGCGCAGGTGGTGCAGTTCCCTTTGCCTTGTGCTGTGTGATCTCCCCCATCACGGCAGCAAACCTCGTGTGCTCGGAGGTGATTGATGGCTGCAGTTCAGTTCATTCACTCGGCTGGGCTGAAGATGGAGGCCGCGTCCCTCTTGCGTCAGTTTGGCAGATTAAAACTCTGTGACGGGAACCGTTTCTACAGGGAGATTTCAGATTCCCAATCCATCAGTCTGAAGTTAAAGGAAAGAGGATCCTGAGCCACGGGACACCACCTGTCTGAGACAGCAGCTCAGGCAAGCACTGGGTACTGAGATTTGCTGCACTTCTAATCAGAGCTGCTTAGCAGATTGTCTCACTGCTGATTTAATGAGAGGGAAGTTGACATTGCCCTTCTTTTATGCTCATCAGAACACTGCCAAGTGTTTCGATGTATTTTGTTCTTTTAGTTTTAAACATTGATTTTTTTCTCTCTCTAGTAAGAAGTAACAATTACATGATTTGTATTTATATACATTACAAGCCCAAGATTCACAGAGAGATGCACCTGGAAACCAGACAAATTTAAGGTATGCAAGCTTTTGGGGACTGATGTTGATAAAAAACTTAGAAAAGAAAATATGGATTGAAAAGCTTAGTTCCAAGTTTAGCTTCTGTTAGTCAGTCAGCTAATTGGGGAGATAAAGGGGTTGGAACTTGTGGAACAGTGAGGAAGTGTTGGCACAAAGAAAGGTGATGATATAATTAACCCCCAGGAGATACAGAGATGTAATTATTGGTTGTGGGATTATAATCTGCCATAAACCAAATCTCTCTATTGACTCTACAATGTACATAAATTATCCTGTAATTGTGAGTGTTAAATTGTTGAGATCAGGATCAAGACTTAAGAGGTCACAGATAAAGTAATTATTTTTGTAAGAAATCACCTCCTTTATTAATTTTCTGTAAGAACACACAGTGGTGAACAAGTTTGACGTTTTTCCCAACAGTTTATACAAAAGCATTTAAAATTGTGTCACAGACCAAAGGTAATGCACATTCCCTCCCTCTCTTTACGCTGATAAAGACATTCATTGTGGATTCACATTAGCAAGGGTTCATGGCTTCAGCCCGTGCCCGGTGCTCTGCCCGAGCTTCCTGCTGCTGCTGAACTTAGTGAAGTTATGGGATGATTGCAAGCTCAGGGCTCTGCTTGGATAGCAAACATCAAATGAGGAAGAATACATTCTTTCGGCAGCATAATTCAGGTACTTGAGTGAATTGTAGAAAGGTATAAAAATATTTAAACAATAGACATAATTGGTCCTAAACTGCAGAACGCCACAGCTCTTGGCATAAACCACATTTAAAAAAAAAGAAAAAAAAAGAAAAAGCACCTAACTACTATTGTTCCCACTGTAAGAGGAATAAATCACTGAAAGTTGAATAAAATTTTAAAAGAATTAGAGATGTTCTTGGTATTCCTCTTTAAGCAACAGAACATCTATTTTCCACCTGTACACCATGAAAGAGAGGTTGAATTGTTTCAGGTGCTTTTCCCAGACGGTTGTCATTTATCCACAGTGACGTGTGTAAACTGCCAGTACAGTTTAAATGGGCAAAGTTTGAGAAGAGACCAGGCTTGCCAGTTTTTATTGTTCCCCAGGTTCCTTAGGGCATTACAGAAATTACTATTTGATTGATCAAAATAAAATGATACAAACATTTTAAGGGGAAAATGGTATAAAAAATGCATTACAATGCTCTGGACTAACCTCTACAGGGAATCCACAAGGGTCAGGTATTACATGGCAAAGAACGAAGGGCCTGTTACTCTCCAGCCAAGTTGGAAAAAACACGGTGAAAGAAACTGTATCAGAGAGAAACATTTTCCTACAGTCCGACCTCCGTTTGCCTGCACTCACTGTATTGGAAACAAACTTTCCCTTCCGAAGTGCACGGGGGTGGAAGACTCAGTCTGAGGCGGGGAGTCTGTAAGAGGCCAGGACCCATCTCCAGCTCCCTGGGCCCCGAACGTTGTCACAATAAATACTGCAAGGTACTGTGAATAATGGATAAGTACCGAGGGTTTTTAAACCATTTACACTTGGTTTACAAGAGCCTTTTGTTTATCAACCACTGCCAAGTTGGAACTCCTGTGGAACAGTCAAACTCCCTGTTTCCTCTCATCCATTTTGCAGTTTAACTCCTGTGGAGAAGATGAAACCGTCTTGAGCACACTGCGGATTCTCTCTCGGCAGGGCTTTGATCTGTGACTTGTGTAGCAAAAGTTTGCTCCTAGGATTTAAACCCCAAACCCACCAAACCAATTACTTTCACTTCCCTTCAGATCATAAGAGAAACCCTCTTTTCATACATTAGAAAGGTTTCTGTATTACCAGCAGTGTGTTTCTGCCCTTTAGAAGGGCTGTGATTCACATCCCTTTAGAAAGAAGGAACTTTCAAAGGAATATGAATTTTGCTTTAGTCATCTTACATGAATTAAGCATTCCCCTGCTTCCTCTTAGATCAACTTAAATCGCTGGGGTTTGTTCCCATTTTGTGCTTCGGTGTAAAAAACATTTTAAAGTTGTGGGGAAAAGCTTTAGACCAAAACTCTGCTGTACTGTTGTGTTTTCCTAAAGTGCAGGTGTGCACAGCTCCACCTTACCATGAGCTATCACATCGACTTTGAGTGCATATCTGTGGATTCATTAAATATTAAGCCTAATGGAATCAGGTTCACTGGTTTGCAAAGGGAAAGTTGGGTTCAGCCCTGTGCTGTCATTAGAGCTGTCATTGATCTTAGACAGACACACATGGATACCTGATTCCTACTGCTGACCACACAATTTCCACTCTGCTCTGCTGAAATCACCACAACTGCCAGGCACAAGATGGAAAATTAATTCCTTAATTACTTGTGACTTACGTAGTGTTTACTAGACAAAAATGCAGCCTAAATAATCCACTGTAGAACCTGGATGAACAATCACTGCAGGAGCTCTGCACACTTAAGAAAGCACAGAAAGGGGAAGGCAGGGCCTCCATCCCTCCTGCCTCACAGGCTGGACTATTTGATTACCCAGTAAAAAAAAAAAAAAAAAAAAGGAGGAAGGCAAAGGATTAATAAATTCTGTAAAGAAATAAAAATAAGGCAGAGAGGTAGTTGATATGGCTTCTCCTTTTTTGGTATCATCTTTGCAAGTCTAAGAAAAAAGAAGATGAGTAGGTTAGGAAGACACTGCTATTCAATGATTTGGGAGCAATATAAAAGTATTCCAGGGCAAACTGTAGTCCAGGTTATGAGAAGTCATGTGCCTATGACAAAATTGCCATGTTAAGGCTGTTGTTACTAAATCTGTTGGATCTACAGAACTATATAGTTTAGCAAGTGAATTTTGTTTCCCACAATATTGTAGATAACATCTGGAGTGACATGAATCAGACAAGAGAATCAAAACCCCTCGCAGGTGCACAGATGTGAAACACTTTTATCACTGTAATTATTCATAGTCTTGTACTTGTGATCAGAACTGGTATTTTTCAAGTTGCCAAAACTGGATATTCAGTATTTCCTTGATTGATGACAAACTACACTGAAATATTTTATATGAATTTATTTCATTATTCCAGCTCAGTCCTCAATGGATTTTATGTATTTCTCATAGGCATCTTCGGTCATCAGTTCATCAAGTTCAGCAGGGTTTTCCACAGTCATCTTGATAAGCCAACCTGTAGTTAGGAAATTAAAAAAAGAGGGTTGCTCATATCCTACAAGAAAGATGCATCCATGTTTCTGCTTTAGGAAAGCACTCCCAGCAGGAACAATCTGCCTTGGATCACTGGACAATCAGCCAGGTTTTTGTGCAGGCAAAACAACATTTCAGTACTTTAAAAAATGAACAAGCAACCAACCCATCATAAGAAACGGCTTTTGAGTCAGAGCAGTTGTGTAATTTAGTGCTGGCTCTGGCAGTGGCATAGGGAGGTGCTGTCTGGAGAGAATAAAGGAGTCTGACCTCTCACTATCATGAACTCTTACAAGATCCAAAACCAGAAATGCAGTCAAGGGAAACAGATTTCAATTCAGCCACAGTGTATGTCTGAAAATAACATGTTGAAAACCATTGTTGAAAGATAAGACTGTGATATTGCTTTCATTTAAATTTTACTGGGCTTGAACTATATTCAGGATATTCCATTTAAGCCTCCACACCATTAAACTGGAAGAACAGGAATTGCAGAGCCATTTGCAGTAGCAAGAATCCACACAGTATTCATTATTGAAAGATAAAAATGACATCTTACCATCTTGATAACAAGATTTATTGACAAGCCCTGGATTATCTGCAAGGGCAGCATTGATCTCAGTCACTTCTCCTGAGAGAGGGGAGTAGAGTTCACTAGCAGCTTTCACACTTTCCAAAGCCCCAAACTCATCTGGAACAGAGAACATGACTGAAGGTTTCTAAGGGGGAAACACAAAGCTCTTCAATTCTGTCAAACATTCTGGTGATGACCCAACCAGTGAAGAAATGTCTTGATCTTGAGCAAGACTTATGACAAGGTTCAGCATTACTAAATTTTATGTTTATGCTTGAATTCTGAGGAACTTGTGCTGGCTGGCTGCTACAGAAGGGACAGGAATTTTTTGGATTTGATTAATCCTTTGCCTAAAGCCCCACAGCACAGGAAATGACATCAACTTAGAAGGAACAACACCCAGCTCTTGCTGCAAGAAACTTAAATATGCCTTTTATCTATAATTTAAACATTTTTATTCCTAATTTGGTTAAAAAATCAACACAGCCACGATTTCAGCAATCCCATTTTTCCTTCAGAAACGCTATCAAGTGTTACATTTGCACTCACTGGAAAACACACATTAGTATTCAGAAGCACCACACTGGAAGCACCCAGCAGCTCTTCCCTTTTTCCTGTTTTGTGAGGAGTTGTGGAAATGGTGCCTGGAGCAGTGTTAGTCCAGAGCAGCTCTCAGCCCCAGGCAAACAAGACAGAGGCTGCAGGAACAGGGAGCTGCCAGAGGAGTAGATAGGCACCAGCACAAGGGATCTGAGAACAACTTGTTCTGGGAAAGCTTGGAATTAGACTGAGGCCAGAATGGGTAGAAAAGAGAAGAACTTAAATGGAAATGAAATTCCTTCAGATAAAGCAAAACTACAAGTTGGTTAATTAAAATCCTACACAGAGAGACCTTTTGTCTAACACTCGCCATTCAACGGAATAGATTTGGCCAAAACAGTTTGATACGGATCTGTTCCGCAGGAAAGATGGCAGAAGAAAGGCCTTCTACTTTACCTTATAAACCTATATTTCTTTCTTTTAAAATTGTCTGAAGCTAATGACAATCTTTTCTTCCCGTGCTACCCAGACAGCTCTCCATGTTAAAACAGGAAAAGGCTTTTCATTTCTACCTGTTAACGTTCACTTTCTTCAACAGGAAAAGTTACATCCTCGAATGATGAAGAATGTAACAATTTGTACATCACTAATGAGCAAAAACTCTGTGATTACATTTGATACCCCAAAATTACTGAGTCTCTATATTTGTAGAAAAATTAGAACTGGATATCAATTAGAAGTTTCACATCATGGCAACTCACAAAGTGCATAACTGGAGAATTACAAAGAAACACTTGCAAGTTCAGATCAAAGCATGAATATTTTAAAAACAGAGTATAGATAAAACTGTTACAAAAATATTTGAAATACTTTATTTTTGAATCAATTTCCTCACAGTTTAAAAAGCAGGTATTTTCTGCTGCTAAGCACAGGCTGACAGTGAGAATTTCAAATTAAAGCTGTCTCTTGTAGAAATACCTGAATTTATTTTGCATCCAGAAGCTTTATAATGGTATTAATGACCATAAATATTATTTCAGAAAATCTATCTTTGCAAATAATCACTTCAAGAGCAACCAGAACCGAAACTTACCGTGTTTACTCAATTTTGTCCCAACTTCTGGAAGACTACAGTAAACAACGTCTCCTAGTGCTTCCTTAAAAGAAAAACAAAAGCATCAGAGCGTGCATTAACAAAACTATACACAGGAGAGAATCAATACAGGAACTCTAGAATCTGCACCTAAGTATTCTCTGGCTCTGAATGTTCTTATTCTTTACGGATTGCATATTTTTCACTTTTTCTTAGCAACCGCTTAATACGAATAAACTGTTTTGTTATCACGCCCCAAATACCAAATTATTGTTCCTCTGTTACAGGGCTAATAACCCTCAGGCTCCGTTTATATGCGGATTTCTTCTGGCAGAATGAGGAATAACATCTGCTGATGTCCTTAGCATCAGAGAGCTGTTAGCACACAGTTTGTCCTTCCTGACTTAACTGGGACCCTTTCACCATAAGAATTGGCTCAACTCTTCCCTGACACACGTACCCTATCTCACAAAAGGCCAGAGATCTCACAGAGTATTAGAGTTATTGACAGAACACCGAGATGAAAGGAAACGCGGCTTGTCCTAAGAAATATTAATTCCATTTATGGATAGCTTGTCCCATTCCTTTTTTATCCAGCAAATCTCTGCCCAGAATTTGCCTGTGACTGTTCCAAATCAAGTACCTGTCTGAGAACATAAAATCCAAAGGAATTCCTGTGCTAGAGTAAGAAATACATGGCATGCTGTGCATCTGTTCACAACGGTTCTTGTTGAACAGATGTACAGCATGCCATATATTGAAGCCAGAGGGATTTCACCATATTTGTGTTTGACCTAGAAAGGCACATGATGTCCTCTTCACACAGCCACGAGCTGCTCAGTTAGACCTGAAGTTCCTCACCAAGTTCAGCTCTCCACAGGCTCAATCTGAAGCTATTAAGACCTTATCAGAATGCTGAAGCAGCACAAATATCACAAATAATGCGATAGACCCAAGTCCAAAAAATCACGCTCCGTGTGTCGCATATGCAATTAAAACAATAAAAAAACCGTAAATGTCCAAAGAGCAAGGACAGAGCAGACAGGCAAAAATAAATATTGCAGACCTGGGCGAGGGATCAATACCTGCGCAAAATTGCTGATTCCTACTGTTCCAATGCCATTCTCCACAGAGATCCACTCGTGCTTGTCTGTGAATTTGCGGGCTAAAAGGAAACAGATTTGATATTTCAGAATGAAGTGACGTGTTGCTGGCTTAAATGCAGTAACACATTTGCAGGTTTAAACTGTGGGGCTTTCCGCGGAGTTTGTTCATTTGTTTCAAACAGCCCCAGCAGTTACAGGAGCACCTTATTCTGCTCAGGATGTGCTCAGTGACCGGGCAGAGGCTCACCAGGTGTCCTGCTCAGAGTGCCATCGGTTCCTGTGCAACCACTGGAGACCGATGGAGAGTACAGGACTGAAAGGACCAGCTCTGCTTCAAGCAGAAGTGCAAATCTAAAGCTTACACGTGTATTTTACTCACAGTTATACATTTCTGTGATTGCACAGTGGCTTTTCAAACATATTTAGTGTTTATTTCTGATAACCGCTTTATTATGGCTGGGAAGGCCGGTGTGACTCTAGAAACACTGTCAGCATTACAGCACCTCATGCAAAGTTGGCACAGATCTATGTAAAATTAAGGGAAATTAATACACGACAAATTAATAAGGCAACTCATACAGACAACTGCTACTTAACAAAACTTGGTGTCTGTTAATATTGTAACTGTGAGAAGAACACAGAAGTTATTCTGTATCATTTTAAAATAAGCCTCTTTAAAACCGTGTTAAGTCTTGTCACAGCAAGGTTACAATTCTCCTTATTTCTCAGATCTGGAAGATTCAAGACAGCTTTATTAAAGGCAATTGTTCTTAGAAAGTCATATGGAGAAACTTCAAAAGAATTCAATGAAACAGGCACCATTTTTCTTGCTAACACTTTTCCTGGAACTTTTCTTACTCTGAGCATTTTCAGCCTGCCATGTCTGTTTTCTTACTTCTATATAATTTCCCTTTAGATACCTTCGTATATTTTTTTAAATCTTAATTAATTTATTTTTATTTTCCACTTGCAGCACTCATCCAGTCAGGTAAGGGATGTTATAGAAGCTGGAAAAGATAACTGCGTTTGCAAGTACAGTACACAAACACACATGAGTAAACTGTAAATACAAAGTATTTTCCCATGAATTATCACTCCCAAAACCACAGATAATTTAATCTAGCATTATTTATAACTAAAAAATCTCTCATGACACACTCCAATGAACAGAGTCTTAAATGCCTCAAGACATTTCAGGTCAAGATGCTGAACCCATGGGAATTCCATTGGAAGTGAGTAATGAGCCGTAAGAACAGAGAATGACAACTGGCAAATCTCAAACCCAAGCTGAACATTGGTGATGTTACACATGTCACAAAGAAGCCAGCCAGTACATTTTTATTTAGGATAATACTATTGTATAGATTCTGTTCATAAAGCAAAGCTAATAAAAAACCAGAAGGTTTTCACACCAGTTTGGAATACAGCAGTAAAATGTCCTGAACAGTTAGAAGAGCATGTAACTTTCTTGCAGGGGGAAAAAAAAAAGTGAAAAATTAAAATTCTGAGCATGCAACAAAAACCACTGCAAATAAAGTAAAGGTCAAATTAAAAACAGTTAATAAGTAAACTCAAAATTTGAACTTTGAGCTTGTGTGGTCAGTCCAATAAATAAATCAACCTAAAGGAATATGAAATGTCAAAGCATACCAAATCTCTCTCTGCATTCTTTTTCAGAAGAGCAGCTGAATTTACTCCAGCTTCATTCAACAGGACTTTGGTTTCAGCTCAGCTAGCACACTCTGAACTCAGGCCTTCATTTAGTGTAACCTGCCTCTATTAAATATTTCATATACACCTGAAGAGTGAACTCACACCTCCACAGAGGCACTCAAAAGTTTTCCTCTCTGCCTAAAACAAAAGCACTGTTTGTTATTCCTTCAAGTGATGGGTACAGAAAAACAATGGGTACATTGATCAGAACAGTGAATAAAAGCTTAGATCTTGACTCAGTTTGCAAGTAATGAACAATAAATGTTATTTCTTTCACTTGCAGCAGAAGGCAATGAAACAGGTAGGTTTAAGATTATCTGGAAAGAAATGGATGAGCTCTTCTTAGTGGCTAGTCATTACTTTTACGGCATATTCTCCTCTTCTCGCCTACTTTTTAAACATTTCTATTTGCCTGAGTACCACAGATTCTGTTCTTCAGACTTTCGCGGGTAACTCCCATTCAAAGGGAGCTGTGACAGCAGTGGATGCGTTCAGAATTAACGACACCAACCGCAGGATCTCAGCAAGCACCGATGCTCGCGTCCATCCCCTGCCGTGCCCCGAGGGCAGCTGTGGCCAGAGCCGAACTCCTGCAGCCCCGGGCGGCTCACGGCCCTGCAAGCCCGGCTGGGGCTGCCTGGCTGCCCACGCCAGTCCCTGCCGCGGCTCTGCCTCCGCCAGACACCCACCCTGCCCCTTTCCTGTGCCGCTGATGCTCCTTGGAGCCAACCCCGAGCTGTCTGCGAGCGGCAATCCCGGGAAAAGCTTCCCGCTTCTCTGGGTAAGCGGGCGTGCTCCCCGCTCGGGCCGCTCTGCAAAGCCTCTCTGTGGGACCGGAGCGGGACTGAGCCGCTTTGCTGACAACTGCAGCGTGGAGATGAAGTTTAAAGTTTCTGGCCAACTAGCGGAGGTGAACCTGCTCCTGTGGGAGCGGGAGCGGCATCGGGGCCACCGGGGCAGGTGAGGGCCACTCCGAGGCCTCCTCAGCCATCTTGCGAGGTTCTCGGGCCCCGCCGGCACGGGGGGCTCCGGGCGGCTGCAGCATCGCGCTCCGAGGGCCCGCCGGGACTCGGTACGGCGGGAGGCAGGGCAGGACGGAGGGACAGCGGGACAGA
>VYZT01044768.1:0-21701 GCA_013400735.1 Pomatostomus ruficeps
ATCAATAGAAACATTCCTTGTTCAGCTGATTAAGATTGCTCTTCATATCAGGTACCAAAAGTTCATAAATCACATGAATATCATAAAATCAGATGTATTGCTAAACAGCCTAGTCCTAACAGAACCCTGTTGCCAGCACTGCAGTGGAATAAAAATATATTTCCGAGAATAGGATTTAGTCTGGTCTGTTCTTCATACACCCAATAGCTGCTGCTACTGGAAATAAACCAGAAAGTTTAAGACAATTAAGAAACTATGTAAATCCTAAGGTGACAATGAGGTTTTTTATACTGAAGAAAAACTGAAATGTACAGTGCTGAAAGTAATTCTATTTTTTTTCTATAAAAAGCAACCACAACTGGAATTTTTTACAATTCCTTATAGTCTAAGAAATCCCTCACTGCCTGCTCCAGCTCTGCTGGGAATTTTAATTTCCAACCATCTTCACTAAGGAAAAAGCTGTCATCTCACTGTTTGGCAAATCTTCCCAACAGCACCAATACATTCAGAAATCGGTAACAATCAGATCTCATTAACCTCATCATGGCTTTAATGTAATATCATTGCACCTTGAAGACCACCATCAGCAGAGCAACAGACAGATAATGTCTCAGTTCTCATGACCACTCTTGAGCTGACTAAACCCAAATTTTGCTAGGTTCACTACTAAAATCAGCCCACAGTATTTTCTGCCTACCAATTTGCTCAGTAGATATATATATGAAAAATCTCAGGCTCAAAAGTCAGTTGAACACAACCTTGAGCAATCTGTTGTAGCTGGCCCTACTTTGAGCAGAGCACGTTGAACTAGATGGTCTCCAGAGGTCAGCTGTTCTCTGGCCCCACAAAATTACTTTTCTCCTCATCCAGTGGCCTTTCTATCCTACCATCAAATTAAGAACTAAGAGAATTTTTACTTCAAATTCTCTAAAAATTATAAAAGTTCTGCTCTAACTGCTCTTCCTGAAAGAAACTTCATGAACTTCACACAGTAAAACCAATTCGGATCCAAAATTTTTCAAAAACAGAAGCACAGGTGGTCAAGGTAACAAGATACCATGAAGAAAAAATGTTAATTTTAGTAGCACATGGTTGCCTCATTGAAATGCTCACTGCATTTTGAGGTGTACTGGAAAAACAAAACATGGTGGTGGCATGTAAGGTAGGTGCTCGTCCCCTTCCTTCTCTACAGTTACAAACAGAATTGGCACAAGGAAGACAAATGCATCCAAATGCAATCCCAACACTAGGCAGAAGCAAATGAAAGGCCAGTATCTTCTAAGTACTCTCATTACATCAGCAGGATTTGTTACCTTGTTCTGGAACAACAGCCTCAACAGTAATGCTGACCTGTGCGTCCATATGTGGGTAGAAAGAAAGAAAGAAGAAAAGGATAGCTTATTGCTTTGTTTTGATCCCAAAACAAAATAATAATATGAAGATTTTATTTCAAACCTGTTTTGAGTCACTTATCTGTTTAAGTTCTTAAGTGCAAAAGGGGATGAGAGAAGTTTAGAAGACTGGTTTTTTTTGCGGGTTTTTTTGGGAGGTGGGGTGTTTGTAGACCTTTTTCCTAGCTATTATTACAGCTGTAATCATAAACATTTTTATAAACACAAATATCTAAAAAATACCTCCTCATGCAGATATGACAGTTCAGTACAATTTGCAGTAGATCAGAGGTTATATATATGCCTTCAGAAAAGAATAAAATACTTTACAAACACCCATTTGATATGAATATACTTGGGAATCAGCTGCAGTCAATTTGGGTGCGCAGCCTGTTAAGCATACAACAGGAGATTATGCTTCACACCTCCTGGAAGACAAACATTTATTTACATGCAGCAAACTACTGTCTTTCTTAATAGTTTGCTATTTAGTGACTAAGATGACTACATTTTATATTTTGCCTCCTTCTGTATTTCTGTCTTGCCTTAGTAAGTTCTTAATGTCTGTCATAAATTAGTTGTGTATGTCTCAAAATTATATTTGTGCTTTAAAAGAAGATGGCCTTCCAGACAGCAAAAAACAAATGCTGCTAACACACTCTCCCACTACAGAAGGTATACACATTTTAGGTAGCTTTTTATTTTTAATATTGTTTTTATATTATTTGAGCTTTGGCTTGTAAAAGACTTTTTGGCCTGACATAACACAATTATGCAACTAGGCAGCAGTAACATGCTGCTAGTCTAAACAAACTAAGTCCTGTCTAGAAACAGGGCTGGAAACAAGGTGACTTTCCTGGCAGGTGAGCACCCTCACCACCAGGCTTCACAGTCACCTTCACTCAGTTACTTTACCAATCCACTGCCAAAGGTTACAGGAGCATTTATATAAAAAAAAGAGCTTCAGATAGGAGAACCTAGGGGTTTTCATCTTGGAGCATCTTTACAGTACTGGGATGAGTAGAACCAGACTAATTCTTGGCTGAGAGAGATGAAGTCTACTCCTGGAAAGGACATTTCTTTGGCTCAAGGCCTTGTTTTCAGTGTAGTCTGCTTCCTAGAAAGTGAACACTTTTACTTCTAGGCTAAAAGGACAATGACAGCTTCTTTAAATCAGCCATGCAGAGAATATCATCTAATTTCCCCAGTAAGGTTAACCTGAAAACTAAACTGGAAAAAATTCTGTACAGAACTGTGTCTTTTGGAATTTCAAAAGAAACAATTATTGCTCTCCCATATGAAATTGCTAATTCAATTCTGCAAATACTTTCTTGATTTTCTTTTTTCTTTTAAAGAAATAAACTAACTAGGGAAAAATAAATAAATGCCCAGATTGAGACATGAGACCTGCCAACTTCATATTAAAAATTCCACCTATGCCTTATTGCTGGGCTGTGGCCATTTGATAATATGCCAAATGACTTCTCAGCAAGCGCTTTCCAAACATTGGAAATCCAGGGTGCTGGGACCATAGGCAAGACACAGAAATATTTATGAAGTGGTGCCACCCAGCAAGAAAGCAGAACCAGTGCCTGTGAATCACAACTGAACAAACATCCACAGGCAAGACAGACAGGACACAAATAGGTCAGCATCTGCAGATCCAGGATCTACTTGGCATAGGTTGGACTGCTATTTACTATGCCCTCACTGAATTCACTTTCCAGATATAAGTGATGCTTAGCCATTTATATGGAGGAGAGGTGACGTGAAAATCCTATAACATGCAACACTTGTGGATCTGTGGAAAATCTGTGAACAAAACAAGCAGAAAACTTGCTTTGCCTTTGAGGAATGCAACACTCAAGTGAGGAAATTAATCTGAAAAGGAGAAAAAAACTCTGTGAGCAGGGAATACTTCAATAGAACACAAACCTAAGAGGTAAGCTGCAAATAAAGTTCACCCATAAACACTGAAAAGAGGGCCTTATAGCCTGAAATATTGAGTTTAAAAGGTCCCAAACACAAATCCAAAGATCTACTGCACAATATGAAGTTCATTCCTCCCACTGACAGTGCTACAGCAATAGCTAAAAAGAAAAAGTCTGCAATGAGGGAACTGAAGGGAAAAAAGATCCACAGAATAAATAGAAGTACTAAAAGAACAAAACCTTCTCCAAGTATACAGCCAGATGTGAAAAGAAAGGTTACAAACAGAACTATGCATAAAAAATGGGAACACTTGACTACCTAGTCACAGCCCATTCTCTGCTGGCAGTTGAGCCAGGTATTATCTTTTGATGATATCTCTTCACATCCCCATTCCTCTTCTGCATGTGAACAAATGATCTAAGCAAAGCTTTATAAAAGGAGAAAGGGGAATAGAAGACTACAAGCTATGAAGGCATTTAAATTCTTTAGCGTGTTTGTTTTCCTTCTTTCCTTTCTCTCAACACTTGAAGAATACTTCTCCAATGACTATCAGTATGGACATAGAATATAGCAATGAGGAAAATTATTGCATTTACATTAAGATTTTACAGAAAACTATTTCCTTCAGATAAAGTAGACTGTAATCTTAGACTGCAATATATTTTCTAACACTTTGGTAATAAAGTAGGAATCTACTTAAATGTATTAATTAAAAGAGGCACATTTTTTTTTAAAAGCAGTGGGAAATAAAATACATCAGTTTTGGGGAATTTCATCCCTGAATACTGCATACAAATACAGATGATTAGAATGTACTTTAATTTCAATTTTATTAGATAGGTGTTATTCAAACAACAAAAAAATGAACTAATACTGTGTTCTGTGACATATGAGACCTCATTGCAAAAGAGAGATCTATATAAGAATCAAGCAAAGCAAACACACCACAAAACAATGTCAAAAATAATTATTTCAGTCAAATTTTACCAAAACCATGGCAATGTATACGGGATCAAAAAATATTTTACTACATATAATGAACAGTTAAAAACAAAAAAGGTGACCTCTTGAATTTTGACATCTATAAAAGCATCATGTGTGTTATCATTTACCTCACTGTTTAAAAACAACTACACATTGTGTCTGTCCAATCTCACACAGAGTAAGGAATTTCTTCATGTTTGAGGAACACAATAAATAGCATAACACTGCTCCAAACCACTCATTAAAAGTAGTTATATTCCAGCAACAGGAATGTCTTTCTTCATAGTGCATCAGACATAAAGTGCAGCAAGATATAGGCAGCTTTATTATCATAGAACCAGAGAATTCTAGTAGAGTTAACTTGCTACCAGAAAATACAATGCAACTGGCAGAACTTGCCCAAACAATAGGACAACAGGAGGCCTTGGCTTGCAGAGAGGCCTATGTGTTATTATTTGTCATAGTTTAACCAGGAACCATCTGACTAACTTACACATACCTCAGGAAGCTAATATCCATCAGGGTGGTGTCTATAATGCAGACATTCTGACATTTTACATGAATGCAAAATTTTTAAGATCAAATTCCCTGAAGGAAAAAAGTCAATGGTTAGAAAGAAAAAACAAACCAACAAACAAAAAACCAACAAAGGAACCCCACCCAAAGCCCCCACACCAACAAAGCCAAAAAGACTTCCTCCCAATAAAATAAAATAAAAAATAAAAACCCACCAAACAACAATACGCAAAAGCTAAGCTTAAATGGCAATGCTTTCAGAATAGTTCATCTCAGTTGTGGAGTACCAAGAACAGATTTCAGATCACTGGGCATTTAAAGGGAATCTTGTTGTTTAATAGTAGAAAATATGTCTTTTTCAAGTCACATGCTCTGTTTTGCCACCCTAAGCACTGGGACATCTCTGTAAGTGATAATTGCATGACCTTTAGATCCAAGCTCGAACACGCCCTTTTGTTCCATCCAATAATCTAATTTTCTCATCATGGCTCCATTTTAGACCCAAAAGTGCCTTTCTAGTGTGGCTTTCCAGCCACTCTGACAGCTTGGGCATAGGCGCAGGAGAGCACAGATCTCTCAAGTGTTCGGTGGGTGAGTTCCCCTGCATTTGTATAACCTCTCCCTTACCACTGCAGCAGGGACGTACAAGGGAAGTCAACAACGTCACATGAAAGGCCAAGTCTTTGCAGGGTAGGAGCATTTCCATAACCACAAAAAGGAATGCTTTGAGACTGCCCTGCAGCTCTTGGCTGGAGAACCTGTGAAAGCAGGCAGGCAGTGAGCTGGAAGTCCATCCCAGGGGCACATCATCCAGCAGGCAAAGAGGCATGAGAGTGATATGGAAACTGTCTCTAAACAACTTTTTTCCAGATGTTGACTTGATATCAAGATGACAAGCAAAAAGAAGAAAGTAGAAGTCTGAGCACTGTCTCAGAGGAGCCAGACTGAAGGACAATATGCATGAGCATCTTGTACTTCTGTCCTGCAGTACCACAACATGCCAAACAGCATATCTGGCCATCACATACACTGAGTATTGCTCGCTCAGCTGCTTGCAGGGAAACTAGTGAAGAGGTACCATTTGGGAAGAGCATGTCACTGTCCTCAAAAAGTATATCATGGCTTTCATAAAGTTAAGCTTTAATTAAGCAGTAAAAAAAGATACAAATTTACAAACATTTAAAGCAACATGAAAAAATAAACTGCCAGTTTTTGACTGCTCTACACAAGTAATATGTCATTACATTTAGTTTTAGTAAAACAGATCTTATTTTCCACTGGGTTTAAGCAGAAAGTATATTCAAACATCTCGTGATAACACTTTGTCAGAGGTGGCACGCTTGGTCGGAGCCTTGCAAGCACAGAAACTCTCCACACCGCAGGGGATGCTGAGGTACAAGGCCCTGTTACGTGATGCCTGCACAGCAGCCCAAGTTAGTGCGGGTGAATATGTACATATTTGTCCTTCTGCCTTTAGCATGGTCTTCTGGTCTCCTGAGAGGAGTGAAAAGATGAGTTCTCTTGATTTAGCTCTCGAGACAATTCAACCACAATCTCTGTCATGGATGTCATGATGGTGGCCCTGGCAAAATTAGTTATGAGGCAGAGCTATCGAAGACTGAACTTTCCCAGTAAAAAAAAACACAGGATGATTCATACTTAATCACCTGTTACTATAATGCACAGGCACTGTTTCCATAATCATTGACCCATTTGAGAAGGACTCCAGTGGTTTGAGTAAGGATAAATACAAAGTTTAACTATGTAAAGATACCACACAATATGGTGGTTCTGGGTGAGAGGATCATAAATGAAGGCTCAAAAATTACAGCCTAGGCATTGGTCATCAGCAGAAAAGAGACACTATGATTCTGTAAGTGGAAGAAAATTTTGTCTTGGCGTCTTCCAAACTCAAAGGTATTTATGGAAGTGACTACCCAGGACATGTGTTATCTGAAGAGAAAAATTAGCCAGTGCAACATAAGTTTACGATTTTACCAATGATTATGGAAACTGAACATAGGTGCTTGCATAAGGTTGACTTTAACATTCACAGTTTCTTATTCAATTCTGGTGATAATACGTCTATGGGAGGTAAATTGCTTATATGATATCTTCAAAATTAACATTTTTTCTCTCAAAAATTCAAAGGTTTTTTTAGTGCATTTTTCTACCATGGATTGAAAGAAACCACCTTGGGACAATATTTATACAATTACATATGGTACAGTAACAGAAGCTATACAAATTAATCTTGTAATTGTTCAAATTGAATCATAGAAGTTGACACTTGGTTTCCAAACAACCCACATTTGCAGTGAAGCAGCATACGCTTTCTACATGATTCTTCAACCAAAAGCAACTAGCAGGTAACTGTTAAAATTAAAAGCAATTAAGATCTTAAACAGGCAGTTATGGCAGGCATTGCCATAAACTGACACAGAACAAAAAAGCTCCATTCCTATTCATTAGGCATTTGTCACAATGTATACGCTGCATGCTTTTGTTTGAATAGAAAAGCAATTATGTTTTAATACACTTATATTCTACTCATCTCCTCATCATCCTAAGATAATGAGTCATTAGAAAAAAGAATATTATATACAGCAATACAGCTTATTGTTCTGTGCAAATTATTATTGCATTAGCTGAGCATAACTACCTGACAGGAAAGCTTAGTTGTCAGCAGTTTCTGTTTGCACCTGCACTATCCATGCAAGCTTCCAGAAGGCTTTTCCTTATCTAGCCCTGGTTTATGCTCTTAGTGAACCTAAAGTTCGTGACCCTTGCATGGGATAGAGGCAGAGAGGACAAAATTTGATGACATAAAACAAGAATATAAAATCTCTGTAAAGCTGCCATGTGACTGGCTCCCATGAGTCACAGATGGATCTGAAGCAAGTCCAGAATGTACAATTACCATGACTACAGCAGAGTAACTTATTTAATGCATCAAACAGTGGATGTGAAATAAAGAAAAAGTATAATTCTCATTTTCATATAAATCGACATCATCAAATTGCTGAAGTACACAGCCAAGGCAGATAGGCTAGGGAGATCATTGGTTCTAAATGAGGAGAGTCAGAGTTCAGGCTTTTTCTGCAGATGACCCGATTATCCTTAAACCAATGCCAAGATAAAAATCATGCTTCCACACCCATAAAGCTACTATATCAGCTCTGAAAAGAGAGCTATGAAAAACAACAGTAGCCAAGGTGAAATGATAGGCAAGGTTAAACTATCTGTCTTTAAGCGGCGTGTGCCGTGTCCTTGTCCTCACCTACTGCAGGATGTCAGGAGTGTGACCCCGGCAGAGACCTCACACGGGCTGGGGACACTGCAGAAGTCATCTCCAGGAGGAGTGAATCTTTCTCCTGCCATGATGTCCAGACTAGAGCTGGCTATTAGCTCTGCTGGAGCCATTACCCTACAAGCCATAAACAGCAAAAACAAAGACGGATAATTGGTTAAGGATGTTGAGAGGCTGTATTTTTACTGCCCAAACAAATGGTTCTTTAAAGTAGGACTCTGCCATTCCTTATTATATTACTGTATTTAAAGCAAGCCTAAAAATAAATGGGTGTTTCAAAGGCAGTAAAGATAGAATGCCAAAATTTTGGTCAGCAATAACTATTATTTACAAATGTCACAAAAGTAACTTGCATCACATCTCTCTGTTAAGTTTACAATTAATATTTTTTAGAAACTAATAGAAAAAATTTCTTTCTGGAGGTAATTGGTTCAATTGGTTCTTCAAAGAAATTTTCTACACTCCTTGGATATCCAAAAGTGAATTTACCAATTACAATATTTCTCCTTTATCAATGTATCACCGCACTTGATCAGCATCAAAAGAGGGAGTATATATATGCATGTGGGAGAACAGTTAATTGCTTCCTATCTCACAGCGATAGGGGCATGCCATTAATTCTGCAGCATATGGCACAAAATTAGAGCCTATTGCTACTACATTTTCATCATGTTAGAATGCTAATACTGGGTTGCTCTCTTCATATAAATATAATAAAATACATGAGAAATAAGTTTTGAGTCTTAGCAAACTCTGGGTTGTTGATTATTCGGGGGTTTTTTCTTCAATAGTAGACTTTAAGCCACAAGTTAATAGTATGTGCAGAGAAAGCATTTAAAAGTCATTTACCCAGTTAAAGGCAAGCAGGAAAAAAGTGATAAATAGCTGCATGTATGCAGTACCAAGGTTACCCTTGAAAATCAAAGCTTTTGTTGCAAAGTGAAAGGCATAATATGCTGTAAGTCTTTCATAAACACTTTTATGATACCTTTGTGAATCCTAATGCCCTATTACTGGAGTTTGTGGCAAAGGCTTATATTATATTTACAGAAACACTATTTTAAATGTTTTCTATTAAAAGATGGCACCTAGATAGCCATTCTGATAACAAGAAAAAATAAACTAGCAGAAAGAGACTTATGCTAAGCAAAACCTTTTTGGTTTCTAAATATTATGATGTTCAGCATATGCTTGCTCTACAGATCCATTTGACTGCTGATTTTCTAATGATGATATTGACGTGCTGTTAATAGAAATATGCAGCATGTGCTTGCTAATCGTGATAAGCATACACTGCAAATCCATTTGATTGTTAAAATTCCTAATGATGATATCGATGCAATATTGACAGGCTGTTGTGAAAAAAAAGCCCAGAATGCAGTGAACGGTTAAGTGAGGTAGGATACATCAGATATCTGTTTGATTTTTAAATTTCTAAAAATTAGTCTTGAGTATTTTTCAAGGAAATAATAAAATCAAAACATGCAACATATGTTATTCGAAATATTACACAATTTAATACTCTTCAAGAAATATATGCACATTTTTGTGTTTGTTCTGAAAACATTACTTATATAATAAAACATATTTCAAGCTCTTTTTGGTAACACAGTGTTAAAAGACTAGGATTACATGAGTGTTGTAATAGCTTTTGAAACCAGGTTTTTCAGAAGAGAAAGAAATTCAAAACTAAGATGTGTTTTTTTAAAAAAAATTCCTTTTATTAAATACAAAAATAGAATAGGTGTTGAAATTTGAAGGCTATTAATAAAATGGCAAATGCAGAACTGTAAATGAGATCTTTTTGTGAAGATATTTATCATTTTAAAATTCTTGTTTTCCTATTAAAAAAATATATTAAGTGATACCCAAGTATTGAAGTGGAATACTTCTAAGTTTCCCCGGAAATTATCACTATAAGAGAAGTACAACACTTTTGTCAGTAAGCTGCATTGCCTACCCTTTTCGGTTTAGTAAGAGATGAAGCCACAAATAAAATTTCCGACTTATTCACAACTTTTCCTTCAACTTCCTTTCCTACGCTATTACACTCCCCTACCAAAAAAAACCCAAAAAACCAAAAACAAACGCACAAACAAATTTATAAAGAAAACCACCTCACATAAGCTGAAAATTTAGGATGGGGAGAGGGGAGAAGAGAGAAGCAGCAGCACGGCCCGAATCCAAGTGCTCCATGGCAGCAGAACTCACGCTGCCCTGTGAACAGCGCGTTTCATCTGTGATGTAAATTTTTGTTTCATCAACAACCTAAGCGATTTAATACTGACTGAACTGATCCAAATCGTATTAATCTTGGACTCGGGCTGGAGGTCGGCCGGCCCTGTGTATCCCGGAGGACAGACTGCCATCTAGTGACCGCAGGGACGCTGTCGGACAGGGATGAACCCACAGCCGGAGAGACCCGGGAGCCGCTTCACACCCCGATGCTGTCCGTGCTCCTGGCCAAGGTGGGAGCGATGCCTATGCCTATACAGGGCTTACAGATCCCCTGCAGAAAGGAGGAACTATTCCCTACCGCCTGTTTCAGAAGGTGACTTCAAATAAGGACACAGCACATCCCTTCTTGATTAATAATAATTTAAAAAAATATTCACTGAAGAAATAAGTTGGTTTTGTCAGAAAAACAGAGTACTAGACATTTTCCTATAAAAGACCAGAAAGTATATTCTTCTATATTGCACTGCAGTATTGCCTCAGTCTGTTTTATTTTTATTTTTTTCTGACATTACCCCTTCTAATACTAGGACTTTTTCACCTCTGAAATCTGTCACAGAACAGAATCCTGAGTGCTACTGTTTACTAAGTCATGACGGGAGAAAGGAAGAGACAAAAGCTTAACAACAGCAAACTCCAAGCAAAGAGAATGGTAAGCATATGCATAAGAATTAAAGGAAAATCAGCAAAGCAGTAGGATCCTTGTGGTTAATTCTGCCAGCTTCAGGTGCTTGCATGTGTCTAACACTCTCAAGATTGGTGAAAAAAGTTAATACATTGGAAAACATAACCCTTATAATGATTCAAGGCCATTGAAACCTAGAATTATCCACTCTTCACAGCGCAATATCTGCATAATTAATGGTGCCTTCCTTTAGTATGCAGATTACTGTCTTCCAGTTCCATGCACACACTGGAATACACAGTACTGTGCAGCAAAGAGGATGCTGGTTACTTCCAGCTTCAACACATTCAACTCTTCAGGCCACAGAGTCAGCAAACCTAGCCAAAAAAAAAAAAAAAAAAAAAACCACAAAAACAAACAAACAACAAAAAAACCCCCATCATTAAGAGTACATATGTAGTGAAGGAAAAAATTGCACAAGTGTTTGTGTAAGCAATTAGTACATGGGAAAACATTTTAAGAGGTGATGGTACATCATCCCAATTCCTCCCACCTGTACAGCAGGAGGCATCAGGAAGCTGATATCCTTGGTATTGTTGGTTTTCCTGTACGTTGTCATAAGCAACCTGGGAAAGGGAATGACAGATTAGGGCAGAAACACTCTTCTGTAGAGTCAAGGTACTCATTGCTACTACTACCACTTCCCTGAAGGGAGGTGATAATACACAGAAGAACTGTACTCAGAACAAGATGCTTCCATAGCACAGTCTCTTGAATAACTGGACAAGGCAAACACATAACGTTCTATTGGAAGTACTTAAGCTAAATGGCTGAAGCAGTTTTCACAGGTCACTAAATTATAAGAACTTGCATGTGGCCTTGAAACAGGTACAAATTAGAACTTGCTGACTGTTTTTCTTTTTAAAGATAATATTTATTCCTCTGGAATATGACTTCAGTTGATCTCCGCAGTGATAAACTTCAAAACAGTTTGAACAAAATTTTGAGATATAAGTTCTAAAAGCATTGAAAAAAAAGGGTGAGGGCAGAGGGTGAGGTTAGCCACAGGTGAAAGATTTATTCTGATTATTGGAAACCAGCTTCCATGATACCTCACGTGACAGGATTCCTAAACTTGCAGAAAAAGATTCAGAATTATATTTCCATGCAGAGTAATGCATCCAGTGTGGATGTCAACCTATGAACAAGAAATATACGAATAGAACCAAGAATGCAATATATATATTATCATAGCTTACATGTTACTGAAATCCAATAACCTATTTCCAAGAAGAAAAAGGTGTTAATCAAAGTTTAGTTTTCACACTTTATCTGTGGTTACAGATATTGTTCCACAGAGAATTAAAAAGATAATAAGATGGGAGTGGCGTGGGTGGTATTTAAATCAGACAGTCAAGGAGCTGCCAGTACAACCTTTATTTTTTTAAAAAAGTCAAATATGATTTGATCCTTTTTTTTTCCCCACTCAATATAATAATCTATCAGTAGAAGAACTTTAAGTTTTGTACTAAAGAGATTTTTAAGAACATTAACTTTTTAGTGTTAGAAATAAAGTTTTATTCCTTCCTAACCATGCCTCAGCTCTTGAGCCAATTAAAACCGAGTTCTGTTCTGTGAGTGCTTGTGACAACGTGAAGCCTGTGAGAAATTTCAACTAATTCAGAATGAAAAACCAAACAGTAAATTATTTCATTTCAATTAAAAAACACAAGTCTGATACAGTTATTATACCATCAATCAGTGCAGTGAGAGTAGTTTCTTAGCTATCATTAATGGAGAAACTTCTGGTTTCAGCAGATGAAGGTGGAAGAAAACCTAAACTTTTAAATCTTGGATAAAGCAGAAAAGTTAGGAAGGAAGTGCACTGAGACAGTCGAGCAACCCTTTAGCATGGTGTGATCCTTAAAATCAGAGAGGAGAGAAAGAAAGTTCTGAGAAAGTTCAAGAAATACAAATAACATGGATGGGAGAAAAAAAAATCATGTAATATTTAAAATTTATGCAATTTCTCCTGGAAGCAAGGAAAGAATGTCCTAGGCCTATATTACAGAAGAAATAAAATAAAGATCTCAAACTACTAAACTAAGTCACTTTGAATAGTGAACACTGCAATCCACAGGAAAATATAATTTAGGAAAATATCTTTACCAGCTGACAAGTGAGAGAATCAGAAGTTATATTACAAACATGGTTAAGAAATATAGAAGATTTAAAAAATTCTGTGAAATTTTCTGAGTGAGTATTTTTCACTGCAATTGTAAATTGGTTCAAAACACTACAACAGGAAATTTGCTTGTCTTTGGATAGAACAGATAGATGTGTTCAGAACTATAGAGACAACTGATAAACTACTATGGTGTTTCAAAATAGAGCATATTCCCATAAGACAAAAGCCAAAAAAACAAGAGCAAGTATAGCAGAGAGTAAATTGACTTCCTTCAAATTTATTATAGGAAACAAGAGATGCAAGAGTTCCCAAGAAAACAAGTGTATTGTCATCCTTGCCATATCACCAACCATTTTTCAAGACTATGTTTTCAGCAAAAATTGTGCAGAAATTCAAACCAAAATTCATCCATAAAGATACAGCTGGAGGACAAAGCTTTGATGATACAGAAACAAATATCTTTTGTTGGGTTACTTAATTAGTTTACTAGGTTGTAAAGTAGATTTTGACATAAATTACAGGAACAGAAAGGGAATATTGAAGAGATGCTGCAGCAGAGTTCAAAGTAATTATAGCATCAAAAACTGTGCCCAGATGAATGAAATTGTCTGCAAATGAAAGTAGCTGTCCCAAGGAGAAACTGTTTTAAACTGTAAAGACATTGGCCCAAGTGGAAGCAAGCACCAGGGCTAAGCTTTACAAGCTTTTTAAAGTGATCTTACACTTCATGCCTTCCAGAAGACACTCGCGTTCTTCTCAAAACTCACCAACCACACACCCATAGTACAGTGTCTAGTGGCTCACCAACAAGTAAAAAACTCCCCGAAATTTCACATGGGGTAGGAACTCCACGTAAATACATAAAAACTTCAAATTATACATAAACTATGTAGGCTTCTGTTGTTAATTATTACTGCATGTAGAGAAACATGAACTTCTAGGAAAGGGGTCAAATTCAAGATGCAATAAAAGAAGCTGCAATAACATATCAAGGGAAACCAACATGCTCACCTTATTGCTACACTTCATGTTCTCCAGCAAGATGTATTCACATAGACAAAAATAACTAAGAGCACGGTTATTGGTTCAGAGAAACCAGCTGTATTTATTACTTTATAACGATTACTATTCTAGATTCTAATACATATTTCCTAGTTGATAGGTAAGGAATCCAGGGTTGCGGTCTCATCCTCCTGAAGTACCTGCTAACATAATCATGCAGTCTTACTCCACTGGTCTGAGCACCAGACTAAGATGGGCTAGGGAGCTTTAATAGTAGTAGGTCTCTGTTTCACCCTAAAACTGGCACAAGAGCTTGGTTTCATTCTATTGCCTTTTTTAACCTCACCTCCAGGATCAAGATAGCCAAGTGTGTTCAGCACTTCTGGGAAGAAGGAATTCTCTCTTACACTGATGTGCATAATTTAGCAAGTCACATCAAGTCTCCAGCCAAGAGGTAGCAAGAAAAACAGAGAAGACAAAGCATAACCAGAGTGTGCCCCATCCTACCGACGCTCTGCTGGCCACAAGGCTTCACAGTCCCAACTTTTAAACAAAATAGCACCGTGTGATGCCTAGGAAAGGCCCTGGGTCAGATGTGAGGACCAATTGAACATGAGCTCAAACTCCAATACCACAGTGGTGAGCCAGGTGCACTTTTTAGGTTAACAGAGTGCCTGGGAATAAGAGCAGGATCCTTCCCACTCCCTCTTGGAATAGGGCAGGGTGCAGCACATGCATCACAGCACCACTGGAGCACACACAGGTCCCTCGTGCTCTGTTAAAAACACCAACTCTTGGTTCAATATCCTCACTCCTGTCTTACACAGCCTCACAACCAGACGGGATTCTGCCACCTTCCGACCAGACTGACACTGCAGGGTTTCTGATTAATGATAAACAGACAGACTTGGAGTACAGATATAAATATACTTTCAAACATATCTATTGGTAATAGAGCACAAATCTATTTTGACCTCAGCCTGAAGCATAACTCTATAGAAATGTCTTCCCCACCAGCCTGGGGAATCAAGAACACTGTCTTGCAAATCTTTACTGTTTTGAAGGATATCGTTCAAACAGCCACTGCACATTGCTAAATGGTTTTCAGCAGTTTCTGACATTTGAACAGACTATTCAACATAACACAGAAAGGACTCACTATAGGCTAATATTAAGAAAAAACAAAAATTTTTGGACTCTCCAAGTATATAGTATGTAAGTATAGTATATAGTAAATAAAGTGCTCTACTTGTAAAGGTTAACATCCTAGGCCTTGCAAAAGTATATTTTCATGTTCAGTTAATTCCTTAAGTCTAAGCATACTAAATTCACAGCACTGCCTAATCTATTTACTTAATTAAATGATTTTGGGTTTGCTAGTTTTTTTGGGGGGATGGGAAGGGATTGTTAATTATGAATCTGTTTGCCATTGTCCTAACCCAAAGACTCCTAAAAGTGTTGATCAAAAATAGCATAAGATTTTGCAAAAATTGTACACATGATGGCTATAAAAGCTATCTATTTAATGCTGCCACCGTGACAACACATTGCAGAAGTTTAGACATTCAGTGAGTGGTTTCTCTCTCTCAAGGGAGTCAGTACTTGACATACCAAATAAACCATCTCCGTTCCCACAAATGCTAAATAATTGCATCTCAATTCTTGTGTCGCTCTACATTTTTGCAAAAATTATTGTGGATGTTTATTTAGGTATGTTACACCTGCACCAGTGTTATAGGCTGAGACTTGAGGCAAATGAGCTTCCTGACCCTTCAAGTGCATGGCAGCACTCTAACAGAAAATGGCTTTGGCTTATATTAAAGCTGTTTTAGAGAAGATAATTTCTGTTCTTTTACAGAGACACCTAACCGCATTGTTTTGCATCTAGTTGCCCACTTTTGACATATGATCTTTATTTAAAGAATAGATTCCACCATACACAAAGGGGGTTGGGGTTTTTTTCCTAAGGGGCTAAAAGATTAGCATTGGCTAGCGTATTTGATTACGGAAAAAACACAAGATTTTTTTGTCAATGAGAGCTCGAGTGTCAATATTTTTTCCCCTGTACTTTAGATTGAAAACCTTGAAGACAGCTTTACAATGTTATTTCTTTCGCATAAGAGACTCCCCTCCATCTGTGGCTTTGATACAACATCCATACAGAGCCGCAGTGCAGGATGTCACAGGCTGGTCACCAGCAACTCAGTGCACAAGCATTGCATGTTTTTATGTCATTTCTTATCCCAGAAAGCCCCTGTGCAACACAGAAATAATTCAGTATCAAGGTGGTTTTGAATACAGAATTTCCCGTAAAGGTTGAGGATAAAGGACATTTAGAACAAAATCCAAAAATCTTTAGATTAATAAATTGTCTTTTAACCATCAATTCTGGAGAAGAAATAGGTTAAATATAATGTGGTTTTCCTCTACTACATCAGGCCACTGCTCTAGTATACCATGTACCAATGGTCTGCCCATCAATTTGATCGGCCAAATAAAGGAACTTCCAAAGAAGGAAGATAAGTTATGCCTTGAACTTCACAAATTTGTTTTGATTTATTTCTTCCTCATTATGTGTGCTCTTTAACCTCAACTCTGCCAGTTAGGATTGTGGCTTTATTTCATATTATGTACTTTAAAAGACTTTTAGGGCTATGCAAAAGTGGCAACAATTAGAAAAAGTATTTCTGTAAATACTATTAAATAATACATTATCTCAGGAAGGTCAAGATAGTCTTTGTTCCCTTTTTTTTTCATGGGGGTCAGGCGTCTCAGAAAAAGAGAGAGAGACAGAGAGTAAAATCAAGCAGAAGATAGTCATCACCCATGGATCCAGCAGTGTCCCACTGGTCCTTCTTCATCCTCGACTCCTCAATAGTGGGGTTTCTGAGGTCATTCAAAACTTTTCAGTATTTATACATTTCAGAAAACAAAGGAATTAATGCTCATTGACTACACAGTTCTCTTATTCTATTGGTTAAATGAGTCCCTCACTTCTAATGCTAATTAGTCCCATGCTCAGTCTTTTGATTTGCTGGGTTTCTTGGGTCCATGGGCCATGAGTTGATGGTCACAATCTTCCCCTGTCAAAATTACCTTTTGCCCAGTCCAACCTGATTTCAGCACAGTTGTTGAGTTGGCTTTCCTTCTTCTGCGTTCTTTGTGCCCATTTTTAGTGATACGTTCATCTCCACCAGCTTCGTTAACCTCCCCCTAGGTCTAAGACAAAATTACCACCTTAATCTTATCTCATGTTCCTGTCACAAAGGGTTGACTTACAGTCCAAGTTCTAGGTATTCAGAGACATATTCAGGGGAGTGGTCGTTGGTAGTCACAGATGCCATCTGTCCCGTAACTTGGGATGATCTTTGTTTGACCAGTGATACATGGACAAGCAGCCACTTCTTCACACAGTTTTCCACTGCGGGGATTTTTGTCTGGGTGCATTATTCAGGATGTGCTACCCAGGTCTCACCTCCACTAGGCCTGGAGTTAGCACCATCCCGTCACCCCATTCTGTGTTTATCTCATGGCAAAGTCTTTCTGTGGCCTTGACAGTGTTTGAGATGGGTAACTGTGCTCTTAAGTCATTATAAAAAATTGTAATTCTGAATAACTTTTAAAATATTTTATTTTTGTGGTTTCACTGTGTTTTCAAGCAGTTCCATGTACTATGATTGGTATGTAATTCAAGCCTAAAGCCTCATTTAGGATCCCAGTTCCTTAAGAATTCTTTAAGAGGCCAGAATGCACATGAAAAAATATATTGCCCTGTACAGGCGCATTACAAAAATCTCCATAACAATTCCTAAGGTATCCCATTGGCATTTCTGTCCATTTTGAAATACTTCCAAACACAATAGTACTCTGAAGAGCCTTTTACAGGGTGCCAAAATACATTATTTCCAATTATAAAGTTCAAAGGCATTTGTCACTGTAAAAGTAAGAGAATGTGATTTACTGCTTTAAAGTGTTAGTTTTTATGTGTTCATTAGAACAACCATTTGGTGGTTTTCTGTTGAGTATTCATAAAATCCTGCCTGCCAGATAATTATATTGCATTAATATGGTATGAATAAATGAAAGCAGTAATTATGGTTTTATTCTTTGTTTTGCAATTTACAGTTTGCTTTGCTTCAATGGTACAAGACTATTGCATCTGAAAGAATATCACACGGTAATTTGTTTTAGGACTCTTCAGAACATACACATAGAGAGAACTCCACCCAGAGTAATTGGATGGGTAGCATAAAGCGTATGTACATTTACTTTATTATCAGGCTTTGATCATGAGGAACTGCATAAGCTGACAGGAAAAAAAATATAAATTTTTGTGAAGCCAAAGTCTTTAAAATATGAAAGGATATTCTATATATACTTGTCACCTTTTTATCACCATGTACACACTATATAAATTCTGAAGTCCCTGAGGAAATCCATGAGGATTACTGCAGAAGAAAGAGATAGTTCAAAATAACTGACCCTCAGGAGAACTTGATTCTATACCACACCACTTACAAGAGATGTTATAAGGGAAATTAATATGTATACTTTTCCCAGGAATCAACCCTCCATTGCTTGATCACTGCCATCCATGGTGGCCTCCAGGAAGAGTCAGGGAGACTGGAGCTCAGAGTAGGGCAAATTCTCTTCCTTATATCTAGAAGTTGGTGTAGATTTCTCTGTGTGTGGCTTTGAGAAAGTAATGACTGACCCAGATAGCTATAAAGAGGGGCTATAAGAGATCAGAGATCAAAGAATGTCAGACAGAAGTCCCTTCTGAACTCCTGAAGAATCCTGCCTCCTACGGGCCTGCATATTAACCTCACACAGTCCTGACTAGCAAGGTTTCGAGATCACTACGATTAAGCAGGTATTCCCAGAGACCCTCAAATGCAATAATCCTGTTTCAGACCAGACAAAGCATTCACCTTGCACACAGCAAGCCCATGGCCCTTCAGAGAAACTCCCCATTGTGACTCTTTAGGGTCCTCTCATCAGGTGTGCAAGGGAAGTGCAGGAACAACAGGATTAAAGTTTTTGGCATAGGTGCAAGGTAGAGTTAGCCCACCAAGAACACATCCAACCATTCTAACCATGCTGTGCTTCCACCAGAGTTTTCACTTGAGCTAGACAGACCCCCCAGGAGCCAGCCCAAGGAACTCTGTGGCAAGTGCAGGGGATAAGAGCAACAAGGAAGTAAGTGGATGTGATGAAAAACATTATCTTCTCAGATTTTTTTTGCATATTTCACACCAGCAATACTAAGAGTTGCATTTAGGCCCCTAAAACAATATTTTGCAGGTTTCTGTATTAATCTTACACTAAATTGTGATTACCTGGCTTAGAGGTGAAGGCAGGTTTTTTGGGAAGAAAGCCCTGTTCAATAGGCATCACAACCTTGCACCATAAAGTCCATTCAGCCAGACATTTTCACAAACCTCCATCCAAGGGAGAGATTTGAGAATTAAAATCTTATTATCGACCCCAGAGTATTAAGATCTTTATATCAACCCAACAAAAGTTGGCTTTGTATCAGACATATAAAAAGAATGTAGCTGTAAAAATCAAGATTTCTATTTAGCTATTACAAACCATAACTAGGAGACATGAATATTTCCAAAGAGTTTGCATTAAAAAATAACAATAAACACTACAGCTCACAGAAGAGCTCACTAGAGACTACAGAAACAATGGATAAAAAATAAAAATAAAAACCCCAGGCAAAAAAAACCACAAAAAAACCCCCCTCCAAACCAAATCAAACACAAAAAACCCCCCTCAAAACAAAATACTTCTGTTCATTTTGTCATGATCTTGATCATAATAAAGTGTGGCTCAGCTGAAAAACATAAGTGTTAATACCCACAGCTTTTCCACATTTTTTATGTGTGCATAATATCAGAGAGGAGGCATTATAAGAGCACAGACAAGGGGCAAGGAAAGCTGCAAAAGTTAAAGTTTTTCAACAGGCTCTTCTCCAGTTATGATGTCAGTAAAGTATGTAAAATGATTTTCAAGAAGGTAAGTAGGCCAGAGAAGAATGAGAGTCCTTTCCAGAATTATTGTAATCACAAAGACTATTTCTCTTAAAAAATTAAACTAGTCTGAACACTTGACTCTAACCTTTGTATTTGCAGGTATTTTTCTTTCATCCTATAAAAGAAAGATTCTCCTTCAGTCTTGACCGGACCATGGAAGTAAACACAGGAAGTTGAAGAATTTAAAAAAACTTTGAACCTTTCTCCTCCATTAATATTTTTTTAAAATAGGTAAGACCAGGCAACACTTCACATCTTAAATATTGTAATATAAGAATTTTTCAAGAAAAATCATGACAATTTCTTTGAAACAGGTGGATCTGGAGCCTCCAATTTAGTCATCAAGCCCAATATTAATGTTTTTATCTTGGTAATGTTTTTTAGAGAAATACACAGAAAACTTTTCCAGATAAAGGTCTATAAATAGAAGAACTTTCCTTTTGCTCCAGATCTCTCAATTAAAAAATATAAAAATTGCCTTTTGACACACCATAAAATTTAGCAGTTGTGAGCCATACATATTTGCACAATGTGTGTCACACAGAATTTCATAGATCTCACCATGCACAATGTCACAGCCATGCGCAGAGTGTAGTGAACCACCCAAGGAACCCAAGGACTGGATGTATACGGCGTGGTTTGTTTATTAGTGGTGGTGTACTGAAGGAGATTAATTTCATCCACAAGGGCACTGTTTAATTATATTCTGAACTGGAAGAGTGTTTCCTGTATCTTTACTAGCATTACTATCAGTTGTTAATTTTTGTAATCTTCAAGTTATGTTTCTCAGAGTTCCTACTCATGTTTGAAAAGAAAGAAAAGAAAAAAAGAAAACAGAAAAGAACAGGAAAAAATAAACAAACCCAAACCTATTTGAACTAAACTCCTATGATAATTTGCTAGACTCAATGAACCAGCATCGGTGAGAAGATTACCAGAACGGCTTAGTCCTATCTAACACCATGTAGATGGACAAGGATGTTCCCAGCCAGACACCAAGTCATTGGACAGGACTGGAGAGGGTTGTTGGGGAATATCCCATGCAAAAAGCAAATCATTGTCTTCGGGATACTTCATTGCAGAAGGGATCGTTTCAGCTTTAACAGAACGCAAATGAAATTCAGATGTAGCTGAGCACAATCAAATTGATTTGACTAATAATTTTTCTACCAAAATTTAACTAGGAAAAAAATGGAATCTAATTAAAAATTTCCTAACTTATCCACACAGGATAATGACTGTAAAACAATAACCTTTTTTCTGATTCATTCTATTACTGGTCTTTCTGTATTAAAAAGGTTCTGATTTTTCTTTCATCTCTTTGAAAAGGAAACCTGCCACTTGCCTGGTGATAAGACAACTGACCGTTTAATAAGAAAAAGAAATGAACACAACAAAACAAAAACCAAAGCTAAACTTCTAGACAGCCTACTTCATTATCTGTGAAGGAAATGTAAGATTCATTTTAAAAGCTTAA
>VYZT01044769.1:6187-31163 GCA_013400735.1 Pomatostomus ruficeps
TTTTGTTTTTTGGGGTTTTTTGGTTTTGGGTTTTTTTTGTGTTTTGTTGTTTTTTGCTTTGTTTTGTTTTTGTGGTTTTATTGTAGTTTTTTGGTTGTTGTTGTTTGTTTTGGTTTGTTTTTTCTTTTTATTTAGAAGAAGAGAAAAAGATAAACATGTCAAGTTCTTATAGTTCCAGACATTCCAGGATCTTCTTAACCCATATAAACCTTGAGGATGTGCTCTGGAATAATTTCAAGCAGATGCAGACGATAGCTTCATATTTCAATGTCTGCAAAGAATCCCTAACTGAATCTGGTTTGTTATTAGTCATAGGGTAAATGATGAAAATGACTGTGAGAAATTAATAGCAGGCACAGACAGACATCACCCTGAACTGTCAGAGCTATGACATATAATATGACTTTTTCAGCTGCCGTGTAACTTCTCTCCTGGGAAATGTGCAAAATATATCTAAAGTCTAACAGGCACAGACCCTGGTGTCCTTTATCTGAATTGAATATCTTAAAATTGAATATCCATCAGTACTTTGAAAGGCCATGGCTGCATTACCTTCTCCCACAGCCACATTTTGAAAAAAGGCAGCTGTAGCTGATCCAGGTTGCAACCTCATTCTACAGATTCAGAATTTCATTAACCTGGTTTTAGCTTGACCAAACTAGTTACAACTTTCTTTTTACTGAGGCACAGGCAAAGCAAGCGTAACTGTCCTGAAACATATCTGAAATAAATATAAAGGACCCAAAGACAATAGTGAACTTTTATGGTCATCAGTGCCAATACTTTACAGTTGGCAATCAAATCCATACCAGTCTTGAAAGATGCCCATCATTTCTAAAGACCAAGTCTTGCAATGTACACATAATAAGGAATGTAAAATTTTTCTTATGATGTTTTCAGTAAGTTCAAAGTGATATCCAGGATCTGAATATTAGAAATGCCATGTGAACCTAGAAGTAGCTAGTTTATCTTTAAAAGAAAAAACAACCAATAATTTGACCAAATTTATTAGCCTGTAATTTAACATATATTTTTATGGCAAACTGATTTTCCATCCAAAAATAAGACCTTTCTCAGATAAAAGAGCTAGCTATGTCCCTTGGAAATTTATTTTAAATATATCTTGTTTTCATTGACACAAGTTTGCAGTAAAATTTACACAAATCCCTATTACATTTCTGCCAGTCTTGTTCAATTTCCCACACTATGTCAACATGTGTCAGGAAGAAAGCATTATGCCTTGTTAAATCACATTACAAACAGAACCTTCATCCCAAACTGAAAGGGAAATTAATTTTAAAATAACAGTGGCTAATAACCTCCTGTGGCTTTTCAAAGTCCTGTCTGTTCTACAGAATCTTAAGTTCATTGTTTTTACAGGCACTCAGGGCAAGAGTAACTAAATTTCTTAATTCTCAGGCACAGGAATATGGTCTAAAAGTGACTCCACATAGCACAACATCTCTGCTTATGTGTATCCTAATTAAAATTCGTCAGAGTCCTGTCAGATACACCAGTGGACTTGAGTGTTTGTTTTTCAGTCAGGCCTTCCATGAACAAGGCTTTCGAACAGCTCATAGCACACCAAGACACAACTTTAGGAAAGGAGGAGAAATTAATAAAAAATATCTCAAAAAGTATATCCAGATTCCCATTACAAAACATGCTGTATGTGGTGATTTAAAAAACCAGCTGGGAGTTAAATTCCAATTAAACTGCAGGTGCTGCTTTTATGACTCATGCACTCTAATGGGGAGTTGTGCTTTTAAGTGCATTGTCTCAGTGCAAGAACTTTTGAGCAAGCTTCGCACAGCTGGTAAAAAAGGATTTACTCGAGAATCCTAAGGACCCTCTCTGCCTTAGGTCTCAAAAGTATATTGACACTACCCTCATGCTAATGAAAGAAGTAAAATCTCAGCTAGAAAGGTAAATTTAAGTGCAGATCCTTGACCACACAGACACATCGACTTAGGTTCTTGAAGTGTTAACCTAGTTGTTTCTGAGGCACTTTCATGCTCATTGATGAGGCCTCAGCAAAAAAGAACTTCCTTTCCATTTTGTTGCCCATTTTGTATAGATTGCCCTATACATTACAAGCAAACAAGCATATGGCATTAGTCCCCTCTGAGAAGTATAGGGACAAAACAAGTTGAAAGCAGTAAGTACAGTATTTCTTTACCAGATGACAATCTGACATGTCTGTGCAATCATAAATCCAGAACCCTACCTTTTAAACTTGGTTATTGACTTTTGTTTGCTTGTTTTTATGTTAAGCAAATTAATATTTTAAACAGATTTTAGATAGTATATCTGACAGAGAAGACTAGAATGAAAATATAACTCAAGCATCTGGCAAAACTCTTAAAAATTATTATTTTAAAAGATGGGAAGAAGTTGATTTGCCATCCTTCCAAGCCTTTTAATTTTTTTTAGGTAAGGAGAGTATTGTTTTTTGGTTTGGGCTTTGTTTGTTGGGTTTTTTTTTTTAGGTTTTTTTTTTTTTTAATTTTTTTTTTTTTAATTTTATTACCTTCCAAAGAGAAATTCCTCTAGAATTCATGAAATTGCTATTGCATTTACATTTTTGCTACAAGTGCTTTGGCCAGCATTTCTGTGATTATACTTTTTGCATAACAGTTCAGAAAAGAAACTGTAGGTCTGAAATCATAAGCAGAGTTTTCTAAATAAATTTTGGATAGTCTTTATGCTTACTCTCCCATTAGGTGGAGCATCATTTAAAACATTTTTTTTTTTCTGAAGAGGCAGACAGGATTCTAATAGATTTGGGAAGTCACCTACCTTCTATATCATATGGGAAGGTTATTTTTTTTCTGTGTAGAGTATTTGTTGCTTTTCTCCCACTAACTTACTTTACATCTGTTTCATCTCCATTACGGCCCTTTCAAGTTGCAGCCCTGAAGGTGTCATGTTTAATTTACTTAATGAATATATGATAATTTATGTCTGCTCTGTTACTTGATGGTGCATAAATGTTCAGCTAGATCCTTCCTCTTCAATTTGCTTTCAAGGAAAAGGTATCCTAAACTTGCACGTGTTGAGGTAAAAGACAGTGCTTTGAAGAGCAAAGCTGCTCCAAAGGATGGAAACATACATCATCTCTTTTGTGACCTAATTCTCTAGTTTCCTTGAGCAAATAGCTTCATAAAAAGGAAATATTCTCTCTTGTAACTACTAAATTGTATGTAACATTTTAGTATTTTTGAAGAGTAGTTTTGTTTGTAGTATTTGATGGACAATGATGAAAAAAAACCCCTCAAATTTAACTCAAGGCTCATTTTCTTAATTTTTCTGTTGTAAGAAATTCTGCAAATATTAACCATTTTAAATTTCTATTCTTTGTGATAGAGCAGGAAGACCCAGGCAAATCTATTACGGACATCATCCAGAGCTTGCTGAGGAGCACAAAGTGTGAAAAAAGGTAATTTTTTATTATTACCTTGATTTTTATTTTAAGGCAAGCCCTACTATCATTTACACTGATAAGAACCTTAGTATTTAGAACAAGTCTCTCTGTCTCCTTGGTGCCAAACATACTACATCCTTTCCCTCACTCTCTACCTTTAACTACAGAGTTAAAACAAGATTTTCACAGTATCTCATAAAGGTGTATTCCAGCAACATCCAAGCTGGTAGACTTTCTAAAGCAGAGAGTCACTGAAAGATAAGACATCAGGTAGAGGACCACAAAACTCATCTTACTGGCAAAAAATTTTCCACAAAGGTGGTGTTAATTCATCTTGGACAAGAAAATGATACCAATGGACCGGTGACAAAAATGGATACATAACTACTACTAACACTGTGGCTTGGTCTGAGAAGAAGTCAGGATCAAGAGTGCACAGCTGAAGGGTTTTCTGGCAACTCATTTGCAGGAAGTTCTGCTCTCTGAGCATCTGGAGGAAATATTGCAACTATTACAGCCCTGACAATCAGCATGCTCTGCTGAGGATGGCTGCTATGCAAATAGTCCTTGGTGGCATACACAACATATTCCATTGTCTGTTAAGTGGCAAACAAACCAGTTTGGGAATTCCTCCCCAAAGAGTTGTCCTGCTAATACTGGGGAAAGCTGGTTCTAATCCCAGTTTTACAAGCCACACTTCATAATTAAAAATCAACATGAAGTGCTGTGGGGAAGATTTTAATTTTTTATCAGGACTCATTTACATGACTCCAAATGTATAGTAAATGACAAAGAACTGCACAAGGTGTAATGTTCTGTGCAAAGTCCTTTAAAGATCTCTACTCAGAGGAAAGTAAATCAGAACTTACTGCATTAGCATATGGAAAAGCTGATAGCTGTTCAAACACGTATCCCCAGAATTATAAGCAAGTCAGGAAGCAAAAAGCAAAGTATGTTCCCAATGACAATGGCAGGTCCCACAGTAAATGGGCATGCTAGACACATAAAGATCAGAAACATGATACACAAGTGATTCTTCTGGTTCAAGACATGTTCTCTTCCTGAAGTTATGACAGATGGGTCATAATGCAGTGATTCCTCAAGTGGGCAAATCAGAAGTTGAAAGTTGGCAAATGTAGTACAGAAGACAAGACTTCAATATTATTTGAATGTAAAGGTGATAAAGGCCTAAACCTATAGTTATACGGTTTTTTCTACCTTCAAGAATCACAAGGAAGTTTATAGAAAAGATACCCCCACTTAGAAAAGTATACCCCAGGATAGAAACATATTTTTATGGAAAGCAAATATGTAACTCTCTAAAGGAGAGAACAATGAAGAGGAATGAAGTTTTGGGGGTTGTTTGGGTTTTTTTGGCAGAGGAGAGGGTGGTGGGAGAGTTAGATGTTTTGTTGCAGTTTTTTTCAATTCAATACAGCAATAGAGAGGTGTCAGACAAATTTAATGATATAAAATACAATCATCAGGATTCAGAAGGAGGCTGAAATTTGAGGTTAATAGTAGATTTCTTGAAAAATCTGCTGGTCAAATTCATTTTATAAGGATCATAAACAGTCATTATTTTCCAGCTGCTAAATCCTCAAAAGGAGAAGCAACAGCTATTGAGTCTCAACTTCATAAAGTATCTGAAATCAATGTTCCTGGTGAAACATCTTTAATGATAAAAAATAACTGTCCCTCTCATATGACAGGACACGTTATAATACTGTTTTTACAAAAAGCATTTTTTTGGCAAGCATTTTTTTTTAAGTACTAAGACCTGAACATTCAAATTATTATATGCAAGAGAGTTCTTTTCTGCTTATGGTTGACCATATAAAATATCTCATAGTTACAGTCATTGTTTTGATGTACAAGTGGAGACCAGTGACAGTCCCCAAGTGTTCCTGAAGTATTCCTTTGGGTTTGGCATTGGGACCAGCAGTGTTTAACATTTTTGTTGGTGACATGGACAGTGGCACTTAGCACACCCTCAGCAAGTTTCCCGATGACACAAAGCTGTGTGGTGCAGTCAACACCCTGGAAGGAAGGGATGCCATCCCATAGGGACATTAGCAGGCCTGAGAGGTGGGCCCATATGAACCTCATGAAGTTCAACAAGGCCTGCACCTAGATCGGGACAGTCCCAGTATAGGCTGGTCCAAGAATGGGTTGAGAGCAGCCCTGTGGACTTGGGGTGCTGGTGAATGAGAGGCTGGGCATGACCCAGCAATGTGCACTCACAGCCCAGAAAGCCAAACATATTCTGGGCTGCATCCAAAGCAGGGTGGCCAACAGATTAAAGGAGGTGAATCTTCCCTTCTACTCTGCTCCTGTGAGACCTCACCTGGAATAATGCTGCCAGTTCTGGTGTCCCCAACATAGGAAGGACATGAACCTATGGGAGTGTGACCAGCAGACACACCGATGTTGACCAGAGGGATGGAGCACCTCTCCTATAGAGATAGACAGAGAGAGTTGAAGTTGTTCAGCCTGAAGAAGAGAAGGCTCTTGGGAGACTTCAGCATGGCCTTCCTGTACNAAGGACATGAACCTATGGGAGTGTGACCAGCAGACACACCGATGTTGACCAGAGGGATGGAGCACCTCTCCTATAGAGATAGACAGAGAGAGTTGAAGTTGTTCAGCCTGAAGAAGAGAAGGCTCTTGGGAGACTTCAGCATGGCCTTCCTGTACCTAAAGAGGGCCTAGAGGAAAGATGGAGGGGGACTTTTCACAAGGGCAGGTAGCAATAGGACAAGGAGGAATGGCTTTAAACTGAAAGAAAGTAGGATTAGATTAGATATGAGGAAGAAATTCTTTACTGTGAGGATGGTGAAGCACAGGTTGCCCAGAGAAGCTGTGGCTGCTCCATCCCTGGAAATATTCAAGGACAATTTGGGTGAGGCTTTAGACAACCAGGTGGAGTGGAAGGTGTCCCTGCCCATGGCTTAATGGTAAAGATCACTAGGTGATCTTTAAGGTTCTTGTCAACCCAAACCATTTTATGATTATATGGTTCTATACTTTCTAAGATGAAAAGTGAAACATGATTCTTAAATGTTAGATTAAAAGAAAAATAATTTATCTTCAACTGTTCCCCATTTTTTCTTATTAGAACAACACTAAGTTCAATATTAGGTACAAAGTATCTTGTGAGAGCACATTGGTAATAGTTCAAATCTTCCATTCAGAAAGTTCATTAAAATAATGAGCTTCTGTAGAATGTCAGCAATCTAAGAACACTCACATAAATTCCCCAGGATTGTGTGTTGTTGTTATTATATAGAATGCAAGAATAATTATCACCCTTAATTAAATATTGCAGATACAAAGAGCTTTGATTTGACCTTATGGTAGCCTTTGAGTTTTGAAGCTTAACTTCAAACCAGCTATTTCCATCAATAAACAAATAAGGTCTGATTCTTTACAATAAAAATTTCAGACCTTTTTTTTTCCAAAGTGTTATAATTGTCACAGCCAGAAAGAACGAAATGTATGTGAAAGCTTAGCTACAAATGCAAGGTAGTAAAGAATTTGATTTTTGCACTATTAAGTATTATATTTGCATTCATTTCACTTGGTATACATTGTAACAAAACATTTAGGGGAAAACAAATATGCATTAAATGTGATATAAACCCAGCTCCCAAAGATACCAGAACTTCCAGGTTCAGAAAGTTTTCTTGGAGAAAAGAATGAAAAGAGTAGTAATATCTACTTTAGTTTAATATTACAAGTAATAATTTTTTAACAGTGAAATTACTGAGCACATATAAATTATTTCTGTTCTCTTCTCACAATATCATTTAACTGGCATCGTAGACTTCTCAGTATGACCTGTGGTTTGCTATTTGCTACTTTCACCCTTGCATTACAGCTCACTGAAACAATTCTTTTTATATCAAAATGACTGGCACACACTGAGATACCTAAGAGGGACAAGTTTGGTGTTTTACCCAGCTGTGTGTAACTGAATGATTTTTAGGTCATTCACAGAGGAGGTGGTGTCACTCTCTGCCTGCCTTGATTTATAGTCAAAACCACCTGTAGCTATCCCACCGAACAGATATTTTTTGTTAGCTCTTAATTTCAGAGCACTACATCTACTCTGGAAATCATTTCTTCTAGACTCCTTCTGCTAGATCTTCATTTCTTGAGAACTTTCCAGTAATAAGAACCACAGGTATTCTGTAAACGTGTGTTTCTAGGACAGCTATACACTGATATTTATATCATCTTACTAGATACACCAGATGGCTTAATTATAAAAACAAAATTTGCCAGATTAACATTACTGCTTTTTTTATACATGCATTTTCATGTCAATAACTTGTCTTTTCAATCAAAATACTTTTGTGTTATATCTTGTTATATTCCTTGAGAATAAAAGTAATCCTTTAACCCTGAAGCATTTGGGCCATCATTATTTATCAACCACATTTACTAAAAGTGACCAAATATCCTTTTGGAAAACCAAAAGAGAAAAACATACTTTTAAACTACAGAATAGTGCACATAGCATGCACATTATTTATTATTTTTGAAGCCCTTCCATTTTTAAGTCACATGTGGAAGCAATGGAAAGCAGTAAATGTTATGCACGATGTAGGCTGTGAATTCTGCCCCCATTCAATTAATGGAAAAGGAGCAGCTAATTTCTTATTTTCTACTGACCTCCCATTGCAGAATTTATTAATTTTGGCTTTGAATAGCCTTTTACTTCTTGATATGTTTTCCGAAGTATAACTTTAAAAGTAATCTCCAATGTATATACAGTACAAGATGAATTGGAAAAATACTATTTGCCGCAGTACCGCTGGCAAAGGTACTGTGCTCCCTCCCATGGTTCCAGGGGCTGGCCAGGCTGCTTCGGGACATGGGAGGGCTGGCGGAGGTCCTGCAGGGGTTCGCCTAATCCACCAGTGGTCCAGGGGGCTGAGGAAGGAGAGACGATGCGGAGGGGCTTCCCAAGGTAGTTTATTTGGACACCGGGTTCCTGCTGGGGAAGCACCAGCACAGTGCTTTACAGTTACATATATACCAACACGAGGGGGCGGGGGAGGATATAAACATCCTATGGTGTAGGGATGCGGGGTTTGAATTTGGTGGGCTTGCAGCGGATTGGGGGATACAGAACCTTCCAGGGGGAGAAACCAAATACCAGGGGAGGAAGGGGGGAGATGGCAGCGCCTGGCCACGGTAGAAACCGAAACCTGGCCATAGCACATCGCAACAACTATTCATAAGTACTAGAGAAGGCTTTTCACTATGAAAGAAAGGACTCTAGCCTGAAATGTTTACTGTCCATAAAATACAGATATATTGGTCACACAAAAAATGTACCATCTCATCTATTTTACCTAGTGGCTCAGAAGCTGACTCTGACCTGGGTGGGATTCCAGTCTATGGATATATCTGCATTGACTATTCATTGATATTCACATCTCTTTACACACATCTGACCTCTAACATTCACACAGTAAAGGGAAACTAGTTATCAGGTTTACAATAATTGAAGGGAATGTTTACCTTTTTATTATCTTTTTGTTATCCACAGTCTTTGATATTTGGAGCTTAAACAAAATACAAATCCATCACTACAGAAGAGACATGTGCTTTGTGATTCACAAATTTAGGCCGGAGGTGGAGAAGGTGTTGGAAACTTGACTTTGCACCTTCATTCCTTTTAAGTACCTTCACACAACCTGTATGTTTTATGCCCACAGCATCACAGCTTTCATCTATGTTTTTACGTACTCAGCTATGCCTTTTGTTTTTTCTCTTTTTTTCCTTAAGAAAAAGATAACCATTACCTAAAAAATACTAAATATATTTTCTCTGAATTTGGATAGTGAGATATGATGCAGCTGACTTCCAATATCACACTGTTTATAGGACTTTTAATAGGAAAGAAACAAATACATAGAGAAACAGGCAGCCCAGAAGAGATACGCATTTTCAAAGTATTTGGGGGAACTTTGCTTTCTTAGACACTCTCTCCATGTCATACATCTCATTGCATTCCCTGGAACATGGAAGCTGCCACAAAGGTGTTTTCATCTAGTAAAGCTGTTTCTAAATCACCCTCACATTCCTTTCCATTTTTATCTGGCTATTATATGAACACAAGCCTTTCTGCATCACATGTCTTAAACTTGTATTTCATCCTAGGTGCAAAGCAATCTTTAGAACTCCTATACTGAGGCTTAGGTTGTACCAAATAAATACCAGAAATACCAAGGAGATAGTCTTCATCAGAATCATGGTGGCAGCTGTCTGAAGGCAGCAAGTGGTGTGAGTTAATTACAGACAGCTGAATGATCTGGATGATACAGAGAGTGAAGTTTTGTTCTGCTAGTGGGGAAAAAAATCAACACAAAGTAACAGCAAACCCTGTTAACATATTACTTCTCCCCACCTACCTTCCCATCTTAATGATTTTTAAAAGAAATTTGTACATGTCCCTGCCTCATACACACACTTTTGATGGAATCTGGAACATGAATGAGAAAGGAATAGAATGCAACCATAAAAGGCACAAAACAAACACAATATGCAAATTTTGAATAGACAATTAAAATTCCTGAAAACAACTTTTTCACAATGTTACAACACATCTAAATATAGTCTAATCATGATGTGGACTTTGGGAACATGTTCACGCCTGCATCCCAGGAGGGCACACGTGCACTGCTGCCGAGTCATTCAGCACAGGTGAGGTTTCACCTGGCAAAGAGAACCAAAGAGAAAGATCCTTGTTACTGGGTTCACCACACCTCTCTTCCTCTCGGCATGCCCTACAGCAGAGCATTTCACTGTGCTCCGCTGCACAGAGCCCTGGCACTGCACTGTAGCTCTGGTCCAGCATCATGCTTAAACATGTACTCAAATATCAGAGACATCACAGAATGCATGAATGGATTGTGAAGGGAGGCCCAGAGTGCAGCCTAAAGGGCAAAGCAGTCACCTGCTAGCATTGCTCATGGAAGAAAAATCTACAGGGCTGACCTGGCATCTACATGTTCATATTTAAAAGAAGAAACAGTGACTATTCCGAATGCTCATCCCAAAGTACAAAAATCAAATGCTGTGCATCCTCTAGCAAAACCCTTGGCTTTTGCAACAGTAAATTCAGGATGCAAAAAAAAAAAAAGACTGTTTTACTCATCAAGGTCTTTCTTCAACTGATTCCTAAAAGAATTCTTAGGTTCCCAAATACAATTAATGATCAGGTTTGAAGTAATTAATTTCAGTCTTTAACACAGGCTGTCTGAAAGGACAGATTTTGGTACTAAGAACAGTCTGGAGCTCAGATTATGCAGCCATGTTGATTTTAGCAGTATTATTCCTGTATACACAGTAAATATACCCTGTAAATGTCCACAAATTGCATTGTATAATGTTGTTAAAGTCACGCTGCTGAGGTTCTGTAGGAAATATGCTCCCCCACCCCCTCCCTGGACACAGTGAACCAAGGGGAAGCAGCATCCTGGTTCTTAGTCATGTAACAGTTTCATGTGTGCACTGGGAGCAAACATATTGTGCGAATGACATCAACACTGCAGAAAGGTTAACAAAATATTACCATAAACAGACACTTCTTCAAAACCCTCAAAGATTCACACAGACTTCCAACGAATCTATTAATATCTTTGATAAATTTGCACATTGATAAAACATTCAGCCTATCCTAAATAATTCCTGCTATTTCATCTGGAGGTAGGATTCTTCTGTCTTTTCTCTGTAATCTTTGTAGTAATTTCTTACTAAGTAACACAGTTTCTGTTTCAACCTCAATATGGTCTTCAACATTTTTGCAGAGTTTTGCTTAAAAAACCAAAATTATTTCACCTGCATGTTTCTTAGACAGTCTATTTCCTTTCAAAAAACCTCCTTTCAAATACATAAATTTTGCAGAACAAGATGCTGTTCAAACCAGAACAAAGAAACAAAGAAAAAAAACTCTAAATAATGAATTGAGAATACTTCTCAAGCCACACAAGTATTTCATTAATTGATTTAGCCATCAACAAGGGGGGTGGAGAGGGGCCAAGCCTTACTTGAGATCTTGTGAGCCCTTCCCTGACAAGATCTACTGACAAAGATTAAACATGCAGATGTGACAGTGCTGGCCACATGAGCAAAGACTTTATGAGGATGTGTTACTGTTATCATTATGTACCATGGCATCTTAGATAATATCTTGATGTATCTCACCCAGTGGTTTAGCACTACAGTTCTATTTCAGCTGTAGTTTGTATTTTAACAAAATATTTTCATTTTACAAGTGGCTGATAATTACCACACCTGTGGATACCTCTCATTGCTGTCTACCAATTTAAATTAAAAAGATTGTCCTACCTCTACCTGGAATTCAGCCTGTCTAAACACTCTGGAACCTACATGTACACGGTCTGATTTCCAGAGCTGTTATGCCTTGTTATTTAAGGAAACGATGACAGTTCAGTATCGAGCACTTTAAATCAAGTCATCCAGGGATTCTGCATTTCACTACAAATCTTCACGTAAGTGTAAGTGGCTGGAAGCTTGTGAAGAAGTCATGGAATCTTAGATCATTCTGTTTAGTGACTCAGCTGGAGGCCGACATGGTGGTAGGTAAGCATCCCAGACTATATTAAAACATGCTAGAACAGTGAGGAGTATTATCATTTTCCAGTGTGTTACTGGAGCAAACAAAATGTTGCCAAGTCTCACAATCACCATTTTAGGAAGCAGTGCAACTAGAGACAAAGGTTAAAGCATCAAATACGAATGATTCACAGACATAGCTGCAGGCCAAAGAATTTTTTCTCTATATATTGAGAATATGAATTGGATTGATGAGCAGCAATCAATCATAACTTCTCCATCTTTAAAAAAAAGAAGCAAAAATTGTTTTGAGTATGATCATGTGAACTCACTAAATGGCAAGATATTCCTTCTCTCCCTGAGTGAACTCTGGGGTAGGTTAGGTCAGGTGTGCTGTCTGACCCGGAGTCTCCTGCCTTCTTACAGAGGCTACATCATCTATGAGACATCAGACCTGAGAGCATAGCACTGTTCTCACTTCTCTAACTCCAACCCCCTTCCTCCCACTTACAGCCCTGTTCTAGGCATTGTTTTTCACACATGAATGTCAGCAGCTTTATAAAATTCTTTCTAGAAACACCAACGATTATAAAAAAGTGTCTCATTCTTCCCATAGAGGAGCTTTGAAAACAGAATTAATGTGATACTCATTCTGAGGCAGCAAGCCTTCCTGAGAGTCACTGCACTCTGACAGCAGTTTGGACTCAGCATCACACTGGCTTCACTTAGGTTCCAATTAATACAAATGAAGCGAGCTTACTTTTGTCAGCCTGCATTGTCACATGTATCTGATTCTGAGTGTTGCAATGGATTCAGAAATCAGGTTTGTCACCACTGCTTTCTGCCAACCTTTCCAAGGTATTTTAGACTTTTTTACTTTATATTCAAAGCGGGAATAACAGCAATTTCTTCATTCTCAGTACTAATTCAACACTTCATGTCAGAGGTTACAATTGTGATGAGATTAACACTGATGTTCCCCTGGTATAGATCCATCTATTAAAATCTTCAAGTAGAGATGAGATGAAATTGAGAAACACATCCAAAATAAAACTATTTAAAAAAACATGCTATTTCAAAAAAATATTTACAAGAAAACTCTTGATTTCGTGAATGTATTTGTTATTCAAATAATTATGGCTTTATTCCTGTTACATTAGCTCACTGTAAATTATTTTCACAGTGCTTGGTTAATATACAATTGATTTTGCAATAGTGAACTGTTTTCTGGGAGAGATTTTCTTTATCAGTTTGTGCTATTTAGATACTCTGTTTCCTTCTGTCACAAGATGGTTTTGTTTTCTATCACCTACTGGGAAGTATGAAGTGTCAAAAAACGACTGTTGGCTAGAATATACATTTTTTTAATAATACAGAATCTTAAATAATGTATTTTTATCATTGTTATCATGCTTTCACTCGTCCACTTACCATGTTTTCTAGTATGGATTTTGAAGCTATTAATATAGAATACAAAGTATATTATAAACAAAGTTTTTTACTTTTTATTTCTCTCCAATTTAAGCACAGTCAGAAGTGCAAAATATTTTCAACTGGAAAACACTTTTCTTTAAGCTTCTTTTGGACTTTATACCTCAAAAAAATAGTGATGGTTATTAAGAGTTCTGCAAAAGGTATTGGAGACTACCTAAATCCTTTTTCCTCTTAATGGTGTAACTCTCAATCAGGATAAAAAGGTTCTTTTTTAGTTTCTTAGTTTTTTATGTAGTTGTATTTACTAGATGTTGTTCTAGGTGATAACCTACTTGGATTAATGCAATATTTTTGCTTTTTAAAAATCTTGATGGTACATCACTTATTAGCAAACTCTTACCTTATCAAACTCCTAGCACAGACAAAATGTAGGAACGTAAAAATCAAGATCACATACAGCTTTAAAAAAAACAAACAAAAATCCTATTTAAAAGTAAATTGAATTGTTGTGAAAACTGCTTGTTTATTGGATCCTCAGATTTAAAGAAAAGAATCACTTCTTCATAATACAATGTGTGTAGTTGCTTAAGGCTGGCATTAAGGGCCGGCTTAAGAACATAACTAAAAAACTACCCAGTTTTAAAGTGTGAGTACCTTTACATAAAATTACTTCATCTTATGCAAGTCAGATATTATATTTTTTCTTCTGCCATAATTTAAATGCTCTAAATCAACTTTTGGATGCACTTAACTGATTCCAGGGACTACATTAGGACTTAAATTTTAATACTTTGAGTCACATTAGAGTCTATTAATTAGATGCCTGAGTAACCTAAAATTGATGGCAAGGATATACCCCTGAATATCAATTCCTCTCAATATGAAGAAATGAAAATAACTTTTTTTTAAAGTTTGCTGAATAAAATTTAAAAAGTTCAAACTTGAGAGTCTGAAAAATATTATCACGAATATAAGGACAATTAGCAGTGTATTACATGGGCATTAAGCAAAAATGCATATTCATGAATGAGGACATTATACTAATAAAAGGAAGCAAGAAGATATTTAATCAAGCTTAAAACTAATCCTCTAGATGACAAATTTGAGTAATTCTGTAGGTAAAGGTCTTCAGCACGTAGTGACACAAAGCATACTTACCTAGCTCCCATTATTCCACACTGAAGTCAATAGTACTGCTTCTCTACCTGAGGCCAAAACTCCCCCAAAATCACTCGAACTACTTTTCAGCAAAGCATTCTGATATTCGAAACAAATGCCATATCAGACAAGAACTCTTATGAGTAAGTATAAGTCTTAATGAAATTCACAATTAATTAATCTGCTATTGGAAGAAAACACTAGGATGTGATTAGTATGTATAAGAATCACAACCATAGAATGGCTTGGATTGTAAGGGACCTTAAAGGCCAAGTTGGTCCAACCCCTCCTCTCCCATGAGCAGGGACACCTTTCACTATCCCAGGTTGCTCAGAGCCCAATCCAGACTGGCCTTGAACACTTCCAGGAGTGGGGCATTCAGAACTTCTCGAGGTAACCCATCCCAGTGCCTCACCACCCTCACAGGAAAGAATTTCTTCTTAATACATAATCTAAAACCTATTCTCTTTCATCTTACAACCATTCCTCCTTTCCCTGTTAGTCCATGCTCTTGTAAATAGTGTCTCTCCAACTTTGTTGCATGTGAATATTTACCATATCACGCTATTCTGCAAATTATTTCAAGGTCATTTTTACTGTGAAGACTCCTCATTGTTAAAGTGAACTCTACTGAAGTGTTGTAGATTCCTTCATTCCTGTATCACAGAGTGAAGAGCTGGAGAGCTTACAACATTCCATAGTGACTGCAAGAGCTCTTCTCAGAGAGAACTTTCATCAACTCCACTGATCAGGAGGTCACTTGCAAACATACAGTGCCCATATTTATGTATGCATCTCATGTTTCTGTTTCATACATGCCTATTCAGGACTTGGAAGTAGAGGAAACCAGGCTCTTAGTGGGTGTTAGTTTTTTCACCCTCCCACCCTCAGTTTCTAGTGACTATGGGAGAATCATTCTTGTCTCAGCACATGGTGCAAGGTCTTCTGTCCAGCCCTTAGTAAATCTGAGAAACTTGCAGAGAAGTGATGGTGCAGCACTGGAAACCCAAATGGTAACCAGGATCCAGCAGGTTAAGTAGGGAGCAATAATGTCTCACAAGATTAAGCCACATTTTAAATTCCATGATCATTATGCAACTTTATAGTCAATGATGTATTTACTACAGTGATCCAACTCAAATCTATTTAAATCAAATATACGAACTGTTATTAGCTAGGACTAAAATAGAACCACAACAGCTTCACACACAGCTGAATTCAAACTGGAACTGATGAATCTGCTTGGTTTAGAGTCCCTAAAAAGGAGTTCATAATCTACCTCTAATTTAGATCTTGAAGCTCACATGGAGAAATTTGGTAGCAATCAGGTGTGAATAAAGGATGTAGAAGATTATCCATCATCTAGTCTCACAATCTAGATGTTCTAACTCAGCCTTCATAGCAGCAAACTGCTTTAATGTTTTTATGAGGAATGCTAGAGATTTCAAAACACTTCCATATACATGGAGAAGGTAGGTTAGCAACATTCCATGGTCTCTCGATGAGAACACAGGCATGACATATCAGAACACTATGGTCAAATCCAGTTGCACCTGAACTGGGGCGTATATTTTCACCCCAGATCACTTCAAATCAGGCAGACCAGCATCTTTATCTCATCCCCACTTTAAATCCTTAGTTTTGTACTATATATTTTTGCTTTCCTGATGAAAGCTGAATTAAAACCAATTTTGTTCCACTGCAGATTTTGGCTGCAGTGAAAGAGTATTTAGACATGAATTCTATTGGACATAAATGTGTTGACCTGACAAAGCACTTCATCAGGAATCAGTCTACCTTTTCCTTTGCAGTTTACTGAAGATGTAGTCAAATTCTTTTTTTTCATCTCTCTTGATCTCTGAATTCTTCCATCCTGTTCCCTAGATCTTATGGCACTTAAATATGGACATTCTTTCAAATGTCACTCACACAGCCTCTTGTCATGCTTACCTTTCCATTTTACCTCTAATCTCATCACTTACACAGCACTAAACAAATTTTTCTTTCTCACATTAGAGCACCTAAAGATCTTTCAACATCGGAAGCTTTCTTACTACATTACCCTGATCTTTCCCCAAAGATGCTTTGGACATTCATGCTTCCCAAAGTAACATCCAGAGCATTTAAAATTTGTATATATGCACACTTATGTTTAGTGCGATCTTCACAATTTAAAGACCATTTCTAACCGGCCTTACCCATAGTCCTGACAGGCCACTAAACCCTGGCATCAGTCAGGTGAGTAGTGCCTGTTGCCACAGAGACCACTGCTGTCAGTAATCATGAATTCCTCACATGTTACTAATGTAACCTCAACCCTTTGCCTCTTTCCTATTTAGTCTCTTATCATATTTTATCTACATCTCTGACTGGGAGTTCTTTTGGGGAGGGAACACCTTTGTTCTCTGTACACAGTATAATGAAGCCTTTTTCTGAATTTTACTCTTCCATCAGTGGAAATAGTAATAATGATGCTCCTAATTTCATGCTGCTGCTGGATGATTATCCAATTCCAAGTCATCCTCAGGCATTCGTGAATGTGCCTGATCACACAGGCCCATAATATGGTCTCAGGTGGGATGACATAACATGCAACAATTCTGCCTGAGCACCAGCACCAGAGAATCAAAAATGACTATTCAAGACTGTTTTTTGAAGAAGTTTTAGAATGCACTCACATCTTACACTGCCACTTATTCCCTGTTTCAGTAGGAACTGGAGAGAAACAGTCAATTATCTTGCTTTAGGTTCTTATAAAAGTAGTTGAGCATCAAACATGGAACCATATTGAAGACCTTCCTTTAGGGCTAGTCTATAATTCTTGTTTACAGAAATGTTTTTCTATTTCTATTGCAACATTTTTCCAAGTATAATTCAAAGAATTTCTTGTGTTTGCCCAGGAGTTTTACATTTCCCATTTTGTAGCAGAAACTCCTAAGAGACTTCTGGACATCCTGGAGACATCTGCTGTACATGTAGTTATCTAATCCACAATTCATTCATAAGGATTTCAATGTTAATTAGAAAATCAGATTATTATTATTTCTGTCTTGGACCTATCCAAGAAAACAATACTTTTTTAAACAATCTGGAGTGGCTAAACCCCATAAGCCAATGCAAAAAGTACTAGGTGTTGAATTACGTGTTAGCACAGTCGTTGTGCTAACACTGTCCAGTGATACAGACCACACATGAATTTTGCTGAAGCAGACACAGAAAGAATCTTTTGATTGGAAACAACAGTTGTAAACCTACATATTTCTGCTGTAATAGGATACAGGCAAAGAGAGAGAAACTAAATTAAAGCTTCACATAGAAAAGCACTGGTTGAAAACACAACATTGTAGATGCATTTTTCTCTATTCCTTTCATCAGTGTTTGGCCAAACTCCCACAGATCTCCCAGTAGTTATTAGATAAAGCATTCATCTGCCTTTTCACCACTCTTACAGTCAGAGGCATCACCTCAAATAAGCTGGAATTGAACATGACATTTAATGTCAAGCTCAGCACTGCTAATGCGATTGTCTCTAGAACAACCTGCAGCATGACCCCTTTCTGAAGTATGTGAGCTGTGTATCCTTCTTTCTGTCCTGTTCAATATTCCTTGCCCAGACCTTCCACACAGCTGATACTATCTTTTTTTCCTCCATTTCACCTCCAAAGTTGTTACTGCCATTTCCTCAACACTACTGTCTCTTCCTCCAGTACTTAACACACTCACACCTGCAATCTCACATAAGCATGTAACAGTCAGTCAAAACTTTTTCATGAGGTTACTGAGTGATGCTGTTGTTTGGGTTTTTTTAATTTATGAGGGGAAAAAAAGAAATTTTATTTCCTTCCTCATGAATGCTTAAAAAGTCATGAGCACACTTTTGTCTGGCAATAGCAGAGGGTCCATGCAGTCCATGAGTTACATCAAAGCAGGGAAAAGCAAGTAGAAGACACTCAATTGCAACAACTCTACAATTTCTTTTTTACCAGGATAAAAAAAATAGTCCTTTTTGGAAGGCTTATTGACATAAGATGTATTTGTATCAAATTATGAACTTATCATCCACTGCATTGCAGATGATAACAAGGGGAAACTGCAAAGCACTCTGTTGAAAGCCTCTCACAGAAAAGCTGCTTTTGAGTTACTTGGTTTACTCATCATTCACCATCCTTAAATATCAGTGTCCTGGAAAAAATTTTTACTATTTATAGATCTGCAGTAATGATGAAGTTCAAAGAAACCCATTAGAGTTCATTAAAAATAACACTGACTTTGGGGAGAAGGAATAGAAATCTATTCCTATTTCCAATAAACTAATGCAAGAAAACAGAAGAGATAACTTGAAACTTTTTACAAACTGTGCACAGAAGGATGAGGTAGAGCCCAGACAGGTAAGATGCCAGTCAAAAATGTTGTTTCATAGCTTAAAAAAAGGTGGAAATCTCTCTTGGGATAACAGGTTGGCTTGTTGTGACATGGACATTGTTCATCAGGGGGACATTAACATAATAGTTGGGGTGTCTGGTTGTCATTTCTTCAGGCAAGGGACACTTCAGATGATACTGTTGAAATAAGTATAAAAACCTGAAGAAATGTGGGCAGTCATTGTAAATAGTCCATTATATGATATTCTGTTTTTCTAGGAATGAGTGTCTTGGTAAACGTTGTTTACAGACAGAAAACAAATTGCTAAAAATCCACACATGCTTCGGTCAATAGCAAAATATACTCAGAAACCTGATGAAACAATTCTCACTTACACAAGTACCCAGCACTTTCTATAATAACTCAAACCTTTACAGAGGGATTATTTTTTCACTTTATTTAAATATAATTTGGGGACTAAACTCTGATTTAGCACTTTGCTTGCCTGTGGAATTTAACAGATTTCACACTATTCTCTCATGTTCTGATGTCCCATGAAACAACATAAAGAAATTTGATTTATCAAGATAACATATTCTACCAAGGACAAAACCTTACTCTTATGCAACTATTTTGGTGTTTTATATTGTCACCATTAACCACCAAGGACTTTAAACAGAAAAATCAATAACCACAGCAAACTTCCAGCATAGCCATAATATTGTTTATCCTGCTGTAGGTTAAAATTCAGCTTGAAGGGATAATGTGATGAAGTTGACACAAGAATGGTGGCTCAGTTTTTTTCTTTCCCTTGTCATTATCAGCAGTGCTAGATGGATAACTTAGACTAGAAAGGACAAGAATTGTTTTATTGAAATTATAATGGCAGACTGAATTTGTCCGGGCTCCTGTGGAAACCAAACCTCTTACTACAAGTTTCTCTTGCAGTGGTTCACAGGGGCACCATGGAGAAACCTACAGGGCCAAATTCAGTCTTCGATGCAATGAATGTTGATTACTTTTAGAAATAAAGGATATGATGGATATGACTTACTAGAGTCTGTATCTTAACCTGGAGGGAAAGTCAAAACTTTTTAAAAGCCTGAAATAAAGCATAAAAGCGACCATAATTGATGGTGTGCCAAAGCTTTCATCTAAGCTTACCAAGGAATAAAGTGGGAAGCTTGAATTTCAATACCTTCAATTAAGGGGGACTCTGACTTTTGTGAAAGCTAGGGAGGACAACTTATTCTCTTATTTGTGTTTTCTGTTTTTACCAGCATCTTACGTGTTTCCTCAATTTAAGCCCACTGCTATTCTTCAAGAGACTCACTTCTAGTAAACATTCTGTTTTGCCCTTAGTCACGACAAGTTATTGAATATATTTGTTGGATAATTTGGTCCAGTTCAGTGAACTACAGCATATTCCCAAAGGCTACTGGTTTGAAGCAATTCTTTTTTCACTTTTCTCAATTCTTTATTTATTTTGTGTCTCAGGAACTTTTCTTCAAGTCAGTCTGTTCTGTTTTTAAAACAACTTCCCCTTTTCCTAAATCCCTCGTCTACAATCCTTCTAACATCATTGCTAAATGCACCACCAGTAATTGCATGAATTCTTAGGTTGTTTCCTTTTTTCCACAATAGCCTCAAGGTACTTGATATTATTATGTTATTTAAAAGTTATGGTGGGAGCAGCCTACAAGAAAGATGGAGAGGGCCCGTTCACAAGGGCATGAAGCTTTAAGACAAAGAGGAATGGCTTTAAAATTAAAAATTATGGGTTTAGATTAGATATGAGGAAGAAATTCTTTCCTGTGAGGGTGGTGAAGCACTGGAACAGGTTGCCCAGAGAAGTTGTGGGTGCTCCATCCCCAGAAATGTTCAAGGACAATTTGGATGAGGCACTCCACCTGAACAACCAGGGGGAGTGGAAGGTGTCCCTGCCCATAGCAGCAAGGGTGGAAGTAGATGATCTTTAAAGGTCCCTTCCAACCTAAACCATTCTAAGATTCTCCAGCTCTATGACTCTAAATCAAGCAGCAGTGCATAACTGTGGCACATATGATTTTGGAATGTTAGCATATGAAGCAGCCAATATTAGAATAAGTGGTCTCACTGGAACTTAGCAACAGCAAACTCTGACACCTGCCAGAAGAGTTGGGCTGCAAAATGATCACTTCAGGAGCTATTTTTAAGCAGGCTCAACACTTAAGATAACACCACTTCCCCTCCACCCCCTGAGAGATGGAGAAAATGAGATGTCAGCAATCAACAGAGTCAACACAAATTCAATGCAGCATCTGACAGCATTTATGTTAATAGCACTTTCTTGTCCCACGGTCCAAGGAAATATGCTATCAAAGCTCCACATGCAATTGGGACATTGCACTACAGTTGTCTCATCCTCAGATGAGAATCTCCTGACAAAAATTTGAACATATAGTTAAGCTTTCTTGTTTACCAGTGAATTCAATGTTTGAGGGATCTATGATCCAAACAAAGCAAAGACTAGCTTGCTGTAACTTTTTTTGAGCCAGTTGGACATATGATGTTCTATTAAAATTGCCTAACAGCTGATCATGAGGCGTTTCAGGAGGCTTGATCCCTTTCTGTTTCACTGAGCATTAAACATTTTATTTCTAGCCTCTTCAAAAAAGTTTATATTTCATGAAAGATATTTTAAGCCAACATCAAAAGATGAATAAACAAGGAAAATGTTTCCACTTACTTCAAAGTCTTTCACTTAAATGTCATAATTAGATGTCCAAATTATTGAAGAATTATTTCTGCTTACCTTGTATAATGGTACCAAATTTTTTAGTCAGGAAGCAAGTTTCTGTGGGGTTGATCAACATGCAAACATCTCCATTATATTAAATATATGAAACATGGTGAGTTATGTTAAGCAATTCCTCTATGATATGTGACTTTAAATACTACAGTACATTTTTACGAAGAGAACGAAAGAGAATGGATCTGAGAAGATCTGGTAATTTTTTTTTTCTTTTAATTTGGACACTAAATTAATTTGAGAGGAGGGAAAAAGTATATTAATACAAAAGTCGACTGTTAATTTTTATTTCAAAAGAACTCAAGAAATGTTTGAAAAATATAGGTATTTTTCAAATTACAAATAGTTTTTATTTTGAAATTATTTTCTGTAGGAATCTGCCTAGGTTTAAGTTCTAAAAAGACAAGAAACCTCTGGAAAGCAAAGGGAAAAAAATCAAGGCTGTTTTTATTTGGATTTTCAGTTTATCAAGAGGAACTCAGGAGTACTGAGTAACTCTGATTTGCAATTTTATTTAGATGCTCTATGCTAGAAAGTTCAGACCCCTTCACTGTCAGAATCTCCTACAAGAATATTGGGTCATGTACTTGAAATACCAAATCAGTGTTTACACTAACCATTGGAAGTTGTTTAAAATGTGTACTTCAGGAGATCACTGTGCCTAAATCATGTCATACAAATTTGTATAATATATACCTAAATGAGTGCATTAATGTTTGCCACCCCAGTAATAAGCAGCTGCTTCACTTTCCAGGTCGAGGGGGCCATTTCCTTCCCACGGATCTCAGTCCACCTCCTTCAACAGAACTGGATCATTTTGTTACAGAGGAGCTTCAAGAATTGGATGGGATTTTTATTTTTTCCCCCTACTGATATATTACTTTTCTCACTTAAAAAGAATTTTAGGCACACAGTCAGGAATTTCTCAACAGGCTTAGCTGGGGACAGCTACAATATTTTGTTTTGCAATCTTGATCTTATTTTTTGGTTTTCTTAAGCTAAATTGGCCAGTATTTCAAACTAAAAATCTGCTATTTAAAAGGAAATAATTTTGAAACAAGACATTCAACACTTTAGGAAATCTCCATTATATATATTATTTCAACTTGATTGATTAATTAAAACTATTTCTAATGTAAAGAATTTAGTTTCAGCAAAACAAAAACAGTTTTGGCAAAGACACAAAATGAGAGTAATTTTCTGCTTTTAAGAATAAACTTCTCACCTCTAAGAAAATTAATTGTAAAACCCACTTGTCCATATGAAACCAGCAGTATCAGGGTTTGTTTCTTAGGAAATTTCCACACACATATGAAGTACCAAGATTAACCTCTTAGACTAGTCCATATTGCAGATAACCAGAACCAATAACTGTTCTAAAATTTTAAGTGATTTTGAAACTTAGAATGGACAGACACAAGATTATGAGGGGGTTTTTAATATCTGAGAATGCAGACACCACACTTAACAGTAGAAGTACTGCTGCATCTGCAAAATTGCTCCATACCATCTGCATTTTGAGAAGATCACACCCTGGTTTTAGAAATTAAAGCATTTATTAGTGTTTATTTAACACTATTTTTTGTCTTCCAGGTGATGTGGCCACCTCGTACAACGGATGACTGACAGTATCCATGATATCTGTGTCTACTGGGCAAATGGACTGAGACAGCCTGCTAGAATATATTCTGTTAGTTATTCATCTAGAAAGGATTTATTCTAGTGACTAAAAAAATAGCTGCTTTTACAATTCCCTCAGACATCAATCCCTATCATTATGCTGTTCTGGATCCTTTCTCACAGTAAGACTTTAGAGTGGGATTCCTTACCAGATTAATATTTTCACAAGGAATCAAACTGCTGGAAGCATGAAGGTTTTGTGCATGTCTGCCTTTCATCTGAGTTTTGCCTTAAAACTTAAGAGGGCAGGCTAAAAGGATTTTCTTTAAGGTTTATGTAACTAAATCAGCCCACTTCATTCCATGCAAATTCCTAGTGCCTGCTGAAGCACTCACTAATGAACACAAGTATAAGTAATTACATGACAAGTTGTTTGAATCTAGACTGCTTCAAGCAGTCAGTGACAACGTGGCCAATGGGAACATTAGCCACTGCTTTACTCCTCCATTCTAAGAGAAAAGGCCTTTCAAAAATGCCGTGTCCTTTCTCACATTAATGACTTCCCACACTGCATACATTTACAAACCATGATAGGTTGTGACACAGCAAAAGAGCAGTAAAGATGCTACCTAATAGCGTGGAATCTCTTTCTCAATAAATAGTTTATATTAAATACTAAATAAAATAACAATAAATTTATAAACACACCATACATGGTTGGAATGGGAAGTTGAAGATACTGTGAAATTTTATACATTTGTTTCTTTTGTCTTTGCACCTCAGCTTTACTACGGTTTGGAGGGAAAAAGAGGAACAGATTGACTTCCTACTCAAGAATACACAACCTCGGAAGTTGTTTAAAAATAAGAAAGCTATTAAGTTTTAAAATCATCACACAAAATAGAAAAGTTGTCTTTTACCAGAGGAGAGCAAAGCATGAAAATACTTAAAATGTTACTCATTTCCAGTACGTAAGATTTGCCAGTCTGTGAGGTCTCATTGAGCTCTGACAGGAAAAGAAGCAGAGGGAGAGGGAAGCCTGGAAGTGCCTCTTTGGAATGTTAGTCTAAGATCCTCATGTAAATGGTCAGATACATATAGGCAAATAAGGTACAAGAGTTTAAAATACATCTTTTTCTAAATACTTTCATGTTAAACGAACATATCTTTGCCTTGAAGAAATTATTTTATTACAAACTGTCACAATCATTATTCAAGGGGGAGGAGAATTGTAAAAAGAACTCAGATCAGACCTGCTGAGTGATCTAAGCTGAAAAACACAACTCTATTCTGTGAGCTGTTTCCACCACACACACCAGATATTATCAGAGTGCTGAACTTGAGACTTTATAGATATAATAAAAATGCTTATTCCAACACTGCATACACTTTATGAACTTAGCAACCCCAGGAAAACTAAGTAAAATAATTCTGTATTACTCTATGAATTTATTATGTGGCTCTGAACCCATGAATGAAATGAAGGTGAAAAAAGCAAAGGTCTCAAAATTACAACAGTCTCCCTTACACATTTTTCTCAATTTTCTGTTGTATAAACAGAAAATTTTATTTTGGGTTTAGATTATTCTGTTGGC
>VYZT01044770.1:0-17459 GCA_013400735.1 Pomatostomus ruficeps
TCACAGAAGCCACCCCTGTTGCCTCCCCGCCACCAGGACCTGCTGTGCAGACCCACTGCTCTCCCTCACCCTGGGCCTTCTTTTCTTTGCAGGGATGGCTGAGGGTGGCCAGGGAGGGATCCTGGCTGACGGGGGGCCACAGGCTGCCTCTGACAGCACCCAGGTGAGCCACGGCCGTGGGTGTGTGGGAGGCAGTGCCAGGGGGCTGGGAATGACCGGGCAGGGCTCTCATGGCTGAGCTCACAGTGGTGCTTTCATCTGCTATTAATCCCCTTTTTTAAAAAACCCCAAATGTTGTGTTTTCTCTGCATTTTGCACCCCTAGCACAGTGAGGGACAGGGAGGCTGCTGTGACCCCCTCCCTTCCTGCCCCTGCCCCATTTCTAAGCCCCCTGAGCAGCTCCTGCAGGTCCTGATCACAGGGTGAAAGTCTCCAAGTTTCCACATGCTGAAGAATTGAGTGTGAACTGAGTGAACTGGGCAGGACCTGAGCCCAGCTGCAGTACACCGGAGAATTCCCCTTCGAGTGTGCTGGGGGGTTCTGGTGCTTCAGGGGATGGGGATCCCTGCACCCCCGGGTGTGCTGGGGGTTCTGGTGCTCCAGGGCATGGGGATCCCTGCATCGCCAGGTGTGGCACCATACCCTGGGCAGGGGCTGAGCCAGGTCCTGGTGCTGCCCCACAGGATGTGGCTGAGCCCAGGAAGGATGTGGGGAGTGAGGGCCTGGCAGCCACCCCAAGCCTGGGCAATGTGGAGGACATGTATGAGCTGCTGGAGAAGCTGGGCAGGTGAGCAGGAATCCAGGCAGGTGAGTGGGGTCTGGGCAGGTGAGTGGGATCCACCACAGGTGAGCAGGTTGCAGGCAGGTGAACACAGTGCAGGCAGGGATCCAGGCAAGGATCCCAGCTCTGCCAGAGGTGCCTAGATTTCTGGGTTCTTCCCCCGGTGTGGGGTCAGCCCGGCTGTGCCCCAGCCCAGCTCTTGCTGCAGCGGCCACTTCGGTGTGGTGAGGCTCTGCCGCGAGCGCAGCACCGGCACCTTCTACGCCGCCAAGTTTGTGAAAACGCGACGGTGCTGGGGCAGCCGCCTGGGGCTGGAGCGGGCACAGGTGGAGCGGGAAGTCGCCATCCTCCGCCAGCTCAACCATCCCAACATCATGCGACTCCACGACCTCTTCGCCAGCAGAGCTGAGGTGGTGCTTGTCCTGGAGCTGTGAGTGGGGTCCTGGCAGCGGGGGACTCCGTTTTGTGCCATGTGTTGGAGGTGTCTGAGCTCCCCTGACCCCACCCTGCACAGGATCAGTGGTGGGGAACTCTTTGACTTCATTGCGGAGAAGGAGATGCTGTCAGAGGAGGAGGCCATCGAGTTCCTGGAGCAGATCCTGTGTGCGGTGGAATATTTGCATGCTCGCCTCATTGCCCACTTCGACCTCAAGGTGCCCATGGGGACCCCCCATCTTCACTCTCTGAGGATCCAGGGGCTGCTGGGCATCTCTGGAGCCCTGGTCCCATCCTTCCCAGCTTCCTGGGGTGCTGCTGTCACCCGTCCGTCATCCTGCTGTGTCTGGCCTGTCCCCACAGCCCGAGAACATCATGCTGCAGGAGAAGAACGTCCCCAAGCCATGGATCAAGATCATCGACTTCGGGCTGGCCCAGCAGCTGGAGGATGGCATCACCTTCAAGAGCCTCTGTGGGACCCCCCAGTACATCGGTACGGGGCTGGCACAACCCTGGGGGTCCCTGCACAGCTCTGCTCTGGGGGGCCACAGCAAGGGGACCCTGGGGTGGGGCCAGGACCCCCAGGCATGCAGGGAGGGAGGTGGCAGGATGGTGCTGCCCCTCTGATGTCCCACCCTGGCTCTGTGTTTGCCCCCAGCTCCTGAAGTGATCAATTATGAGCCGCTGAGCCCCGCGACTGACATGTGGTGAGGAGCCTGGACCTGGGGGCAACAGGCTCAGCTGGTGGGTGGGGAGGGACCCCTGTGGGTGCCACAGGGCACAGGGAGGCCCCAGGGAGGGCAGCGCCTGACCCCCACCTCTGCCTTTCAGGAGCATCGGAGTCATCACCTACATTCTGTGAGTATGGGGCAATGCTCCCTGTGGCTGGGGGAAACTGAGGCACGGGGACACTGTGGGTACTGGGGGGGCTGAGCCAGTGCTGTCCTGGCACTCAGTGGCTCTGTTGTGTCCCCACAGGCTCAGTGGCCTGTCCCCCTTCCAGGGTGAGACGGATGCTGAGACCCTCTCCAACGTTGTGGCTGGTGCCTATGAGTTTGAGGAGCGCTGCTTCAGCCAGACCTCCGAGATGGCCAAGGACTTTATCTGCCAGCTGCTGGTGAAGGAGCCGGAGTGAGGCCCCATCCCCATCCCCTCCATCTCCTTCCCATCTCTGTCCCCACCTCCGTTATCTCCACCTCCAACATCCCCATCCCCATCTTCATGATCCCCATCCCCTTCTCCATCCCATCCTGTCCCTAACCTCATCTTCATCCCCACCCCCACCTCCATCATCCCCATCTCTCTTTCCATCCCCATCCCCAAACCCATCCCCATCGCCATCCTCATCGCCATCCCCATCCCCACCTCTCTGTCCCATCCTCATCTTCATCTCCACTCCCATCTCCATCCCATCTCTATTTCCATTTCCATCCCATCCCCATCTCTATCTCTATCCCATCATCATTTCCATCTCCATCCCATCCACATCCCCATCTCCATCCTATCCCCATCTCCATCCTATCCTCATCTCCATCTCCATCTCCATCTCCATCTCCATCTCCATCTCCATCTCCATCTCCATCTCCATCCCATGCCATCCCATGCCATCCCATGCCATCCCATGCCATCCCATGCCATCCCATCCCATCCCTATCTCCATCTCTATTTCCATCTTCATCTCATCCACATGTCCATCCCCACCACCTCCACTTCCATCTGGTTCCCTTCTCTGTCCCCACCAGCATCATCCCCCTTTCCCCATGCCCATGGTGGATGTGTGGGGCAGGGACCCTCCTGTCCCAATGCCTCCCTCTGTGCCACAGGCACCGCATGACAGCAGCCGAGTGCTTGCTCCACCCCTGGATCAAGGTGAGAGGCACAGGCAGGGGGTGGGTACCAGACCCCCAGGGAGCGGAGTGGGGACACGGTGACAATGCCATGTCCTCACCCCTGAAGCCCCTGAGCAGGAAGCAGGTGCTGAACCGGAGCCGTTCCTCCATCAACATGAGAAACTTCCGCAAGTTCAATGCCCGAAGGAAGTGGAAGGTGAATGGGTGCCCAGCCGTGGGGTCCCATCACCCCTGAGTCCCCTGGGGAGCTCAGGCTGGGCTCCAGCCCAAGGCTGGCTCCATCTCAGAGGTGGTTGTAGTGCTGGGGGGCCAGAGCTGGGGAGGGACCCCCACCTCGGACCCCCTCCCTTCCTGTCCCCCAGCTCTCCTACAACACAGTGTCTGCCTGTAACCGACTGTGCCGCACACGGCTGCTCTGCGACCTCAGGAAGGAGGATGAGGAGCTGGTGAGACCCCAGGAGCCTCCAGACTCCACCCAGCATGGGCTGGGGAGGGGGGAGAAGAGATTTGGGGGGTCTATCTCATTTTCCCCCTATGGCAGTACCCTCTGCTGCAGACCCCCTGTTTTGGGCAGGAGGGGCAGAGCATGGGATCCCCCTATGCCTGGGATGAGATGAGGGAAGTGTGGTGGGGCCTTGGCCAGAGACTGGGGCATCAAATAGGGTGGTGCTGTGTAGTGGCTGTGCAGTGAGGGCTGACTCCTCCTGGGGTGCCCTCTCGTCTGGGGGAGGTCTCTCTCTGGGGGATGTCCTGTCCCTGCCCTGCAGCCCCCCTGTGCCCCCAGCGCTGCTGTGAGAGCGACCAAGAGGAGGAAAGAAGCCCCCCCACTGCGCTGCTGCGCCGGCGGAGAAGCAGCTGCTCCTGAGCTCCTCCAAAAAAAGACAGGACCCCCGCGAGAGGAGCCTTGGGGTCCCCTCACTGCCCGATCCGAGGGGGCAGGAGCACTGTCCAGTCCCAGTGCTCCCAGTTCCATGGGTCTCTGGAGCATCTGCACCCCACTCCTGCCCCCAGGTTTTGCTGCAGTGGGGCTCATGCTGCCCCAGGGCTGGGACTCTCCTTCCTGCTTTGTCCTAATGAGAAAAATAAATGTCCCCTCCTCCTCTATCCTCTCCTCCTGCTTCTCCTTCCCCTTAAGGATGGCTCGTCACAGCCCTGCAGGTGCTGAGAGCCCGCAGCTTCCTCCCGTCCTCCTCCTCACTGCAGGGCTGCTGTCCTGTGGGGACCCCAAAGCCGTGCGGTCCTGGCACCCCAGATTCGCTCTGTGAGGCAGAGTGACCCTTAAGTTTTTCCTTCTTTGCTGCTCCGGGGGGTCTCCATGGGTTGCTGGCTGCTTTCTTGGCATTCCCCTGCCAGAGCAACTTGGATCCTCCTGCTCTGGCTGGGGAAACTGAGGCAGGAGGCAGTTCTTCCTTCCCACCCACTCCGGCGCGGGGGGGCCGCCCTGTTTTCCCCCTCTCTATTTCCCAAACATGCCCTGGCCCTGGCCCTGACAGTTGTCAGGCTAAATATTTTGTGTACGGCAGCCGAAAACAAAAGTGAAGGGGCCGCAGAGTTCGGGCAGGGTCCGTGGGGCCTCCCCTATCCCGGCTCTCCCCGGGCACCGGCCGGACACGGCGAGCGGGACCCGACACGGTGCAGCAGCGCCCGAGGTGGGACGGGGACGGGGCCCCGGGGGTCCCGCTCGGGGATGGGGCCGAGGGTGCTGGGTGCCCCGCGGCTGGGGGTGATGCTGCTGGTCCTTGGCCACCTCCCGCTGCCCACCGTGCGGGCTCCCTCCGAAAGTAAGTGCTTGGGAGGGGGTGGCCGAGAGCGGGGTGGGGGGCGCCTGCTTGTGGGGGCAGTTCTGGGGCGGGGGGCTGCCTGGTGGTGCCTGTGCTCGGGGGTCTGCAAGAGACGAACCCTGAGGCGAAGCTCTTTGGGTGTTCCCTGCCTCAGTGTGCCCCCTTGGCAGTACCCCCAGTGCTGCAGACCCCCCATTTTGGGCAGGAGGGGCACAGCGTGGGACCCCCCTGTTGCTGGGATGGGATGAGGGGAGTGGAATGGGGGGCTTGGCCGGAGATGGGGGGATCAGTCCCTCAGCCTCACCGGGGTGGTGGAAAATTGTCACAGGAATTGGGAGCACTGTCCCCTGCACAGCTCTTGGGGTGGGAAAGGTTGGGGAGGGGGTGCCATGGTGGGGAGGGGGTACCTGTGGGTCCTGGGTCTCATGGCCACAACAGGGGACAGCTGGGGGTACCAGGAGGGTCTGTCATTTGCCCTGCCTTCCCCCCTCCCTGCCACCCGTGCCTCAGTTTCCCCACTCACCGAGGGGCTGTGCAGGGAGGTTGGAGCAATGGAGGAGGTGGATGAAGCATCCGAGAGCTGCCCAAGGGACAAACCTCACTGTGCCTGCTCCCACCTGGGACCCCTGTCCTCTGTCTGCCCTCTCAGGGGCTCGGGGCCCCTCTCCCCTTACAGGGTGACTCTGCAAGGTCAGGGAGGTGAGGGTGGCATTGGGGGCTGTAACCCTCGGGGTAGGTGCTGCGTTCACGGCCAGTCCCGCAGGCGGATGGAGGGACCCTCCTGTCCTCACGGGGAGGGGACCGGGCTCCTAGTGAGGGGCTGAGCCTGGTGTGGTGAGGGGCTACAGGCAGCTTCCAGAGCCACAGTGCCCATGGGGCCACAGTGCCCGCAGTTCATGGGTGACACCAAGGGGGGAAAAAACTCCACCAGCCATGAGGTCACAAGGACATGGCCATGAGCCGCTGGTCCAGGCTGGCTGCGGACAGACGAGGGGTGAACCACACACCCAATCCCCTCGAGGACCTGGACCTGGTTTCTGCCTGGGGATGCTGTCAGTGCAAAGCTCTTTGCTTATCCTGGCTCTTGCATCCCTGCCGGGACCAGGAAGCAGGAGGTGCTGGGGCTCATGCTGCCCATTTCTGGATGGAAAAGACCCAGCACAGCCAGCGCGGGGCTGGGGCAGTGCCACATGGACACCTGCGGTAGCGTTGTGTGCCCCATTACCTGTCTGGGCCTGATGGGGAGTTAATGGGGACGACCTTGCTGGAGCTGCCACTCACTGGGTGACTGCGTGTCCATGAGTGGGGACATCTGTGAGCCCCATGGCTGCCCCACAACTCGGGGAAGGGGAAAAGCCATCTGCATTCCCAGTCAGCTTCCCCCAGGGTGGGCAGCAGGGCTGGGACATGGTCCTAGGGCTGACATGGGGCAAGGCAGGCGCTCAGCCTGCCAGGCCTCGTTAGCATCACTGCTGATGGACACGCCGTGCCCTGGAGAGCCACAGCGCGCCAGCTGCTGTCAGAGCCGCTCGCGTCTCCCCGGCTGCCCAAACCAATTCCAGCCATGCTTGACAGGCAGTGCAGGATATTAAACCCCCCAAGCATCACCTGGGGGATCCCTGGGTGGGGGTGGGGGTCAGCTGCACCGTCCCTGCTGCTCATGGGGTCCCCCTCTCGCCACCCCAGTCTGCGGCAGCATGGACATCCGCAATGACGTCTCCCAGCTCCGGAAGCTGGAGAACTGCTCCATCATTGAGGGCAACCTGCAGATCCTGCTGATGTTCACCACGGGCACCGAGGACTTTCGGGGGCTCAGCTTCCCTCGCCTGCTCATGATCACGGAGTACCTGCTCCTTTTCCGCGTCTACGGGCTGGAGAGCCTGCGGGATCTCTTCCCCAACCTCTCCGTCATCCGCGGCACCAACCTCTTCTTCAGCTACGCCTTGGTCATCTTCGAGATGCCGCACCTGCGGGACGTGGGGCTGCACAGCCTGGGCCACATTCTTCGTGGTTCGGTCCGCATTGAGCGCAACCAGGAGCTCTGCCACCTCTCCACCATCGACTGGGGGCTGCTGTTGCCCGACACCGGGGACAGCACCTACATCGTTGGCAATAAGTTGGCTGAAGAGTGTGCCGATGTCTGCCCGGGCATCCTGGATGTGGAGAAGCCGTGCGTGCAGACCAGTGTCAATGGACAGCTGGATTATCGCTGCTGGACCTCCAGCTACTGCCAGAAAGGTGAGTGCTGGCGGCACAGGGCCCGGTCATGCCGGCTGCTTTTCTGGGATGCTGCTGGTTGGTACTGTGGGAAAACTGGGAGGGCACTGGAGGAGGCTGGTAGAGCCACCAGGGAATGGCAGGCCCAGCACGTGGCTGTCGCTCCCCTGCTGCCGCAAGTGTGCCGTGCTGGCAGCATGGTGGGGTAACCAGATCCGCACTGTATCACCCTCCGAGGAGAGGCCAGCTGCCGGCTGCCGTGTTTTCCCAGTGGCGAGGTAAATATGGGCCCCTCCTGAGCTCGTTTGCTGTAAACAGGAGACCTGGTAATGAAATATGTACTATAAACACAGATCCTTATCAGGGCTGCAACCTCAGCTGCAGCCCCAGCCCGGCTGCACTGGGCAGATGGGGTTCAGCATGGGCTGAGCCCCACCTTGTCCACCTATCTGTCCTGCTGTCCCTCCATTCAGCCTCTCATCCACCCATCCAGCTGCTCACTCAGCCACCCATCAACTCACCTGCATGGCCAGCCACTCACCACATGGCCGTCCACCCATTCCTCCATCTCTTTGTGCATCCCTCCATCGGTGCTGCCATGCCTCCATCTGCTCCTGCATCAATCCATCCCTACCTCCCTGCATCCCTCCCTGCACACCTGTATCCTTCCCCTTCTCCCTCCATTCTTGCATTCCAACATCCCAGCCTCCCTCCTTCTGTCCCTGCATCCCTCCCTCCCTACATCACATCCCTCCCTTCATCCCACCATCCCTCCCTCCCTTCCTCCCTCCCTCTCTCTCTCTCTCCCTCCATCCCGGCATTCCTCCATCATTGCACCCATCCCCAGATCTGTCTCTCCCTGCATCCCTTTGTCCCACCATCCATCCCTGCATCCCTGCATCACTCCATCTATCTCTCCATCCCACCCTCACTCCTCTTATCCCCCAGTCCGGGAGGATGTCAGCAGTCCCCCTAGCCCTTCCCACCTCTCTCCTCTCCCTGTGGATACCTGACCTCAAATCCAGCTGTGCTGCCCAAGGCTGGGATCTGTGCCCATCGGTCCCTCGTGCCCTCAGCAGTGTCTCCCCTCGCAGTGTGCCCGTGCGGGGCAGGCTCGGCGTGCACAGCAGCGGGCGAGTGCTGCCACGCCGAGTGCCTGGGGGGCTGCAGCCGCCCCCGCGACAGCCGGGCCTGCATCGCCTGCCGCCACTTCCACTTCAATGGGCACTGCCTGCCCTCATGCCCACCACGCACCTACGAGTACGAGGGCTGGCGCTGTGTCACCGCCGAGTACTGCGCCAGCCTCCGCAAGGTCTCCGACAACCCCCGTGACGCCTCCAAGTTCGTCATCCACCAGCGACAGTGCCTCTCCGAGTGTCCCTCAGGATACACCAGGAATGAGAGCAGGTGGGGGGGTCCCCAGTGCCCCCAGCATGGGCATGGTGGTGGCACATGGGCCAGCTCACATCCCAGCCCTGTCACCCGGCCCACAGCATGTTCTGCCACAAGTGCGAGGGGCTGTGTCCCAAGGAGTGCAAGGTGGGCACCAAGACCATCGATTCCACGCGGGCAGCACAGGAGTTGGGGGGCTGCACCCTCATCGAGGGGAACCTCATCCTCAACATCCGCCGGGGCTGTGAGTGCCAGACCTGGCCCCCCCAAACCTACCCTGGGTGGGAGAGCTACTGCAGAGGGCGGGGGGTGGAGGAAGGGGGTGTTTTCCCTTGTAGAGTGAATTAATGGGAGGGTGCCCTTCTCTGGGAGCTCATGCAGTGCGTCATTCCCAGATAACCTGGCCTCGGAGCTGCAGAGCAGCCTGGGGCTCATCGAGACTATCACGGGCTTCCTGAAGATCAAACACTCCTTCGCCCTTGTCTCCTTGTCCTTCTTCAAGAACCTCAAGCTGATCCGTGGTGACTCCATGGTGGATGGGTGAGGATGGAGTGGGTTTGGGAGAGCCATGTGGCTCTGGAGGGGCCCTTGCCCACTGCCTCCATCCACGTCTCCTCCCCCAGGAATTACACCCTGTATGTCCTGGACAACCAGAACCTGCAGCAGCTCTGGGACTGGAGCCACCACATCCTCTCCATCCCTGTGGGCAAGATGTACTTTGCATTCAATCCCAAGCTGTGCCTGGCCGAGATCTATCGCATGGAGGAGGTGACGGGCACCAAGGGGCGGCAGAACAAGGCGGAGATCAACCCCCGCACCAACGGAGACCGGGCATCCTGTGAGTATGGGGATGCTGTGACCCTCTGGCAGTACCATGACCCTCTGCCTGAGCCCTGTCTCCTCCGGACAGGTAAGACCCAGACTCTGCGCTTCATCTCCAATGTCACTGAGTCCGACCGCATCTTCCTCAAGTGGGAGCGGTACCGGCCCCCTGAGTACCGGGACCTCCTCAGCTTCATCGTCTACTACAAGGAGTCGTAAGTGGTCCCCGTTGCCCGCTTGTCCCCATTGTGGAGGGCTTGGGAGTCCCAGCCTGTGGTGTCCTTTGTTCCTGCTGGACACCCAGGGGTCCCGGGACCCTCCTTGATGCCTGGTGTGGGACAGACCCTTCCAGAACGTGTCAGAGTATGTGGGGCAGGACGCCTGCGGGGCCCAGAGCTGGAACGTGCTGGACGTGGATCTGCCACTGAGCAGTGAGCAGGAGCCAGGGGTGACACTGCTCAACCTCCGTCCCTGGACCCAATACGCCATCTTCGTGCGCGCCATCACCCTCACCACGGCCGAGGAAGGACGCAACTACGGGGCACAGAGCGAGGTGGTTTACATCCGCACCATGCCAGCGGGTAAGGGGCTGGCAGGGCACCAGGGATGCCCACAGTGGACCCCCCAGGAAAGACTGACCACCCCTGTGTCATCCCAGCCCCGACAGTGCCCCGGGATGTCATCTCCATGTCCAACTCTTCCTCCCACATTGTGGTGCGTTGGAAGCCGCCCACACAACGCAACGGCAACATCACCTACTACCTGGTGCTGTGGCAGCAGCTGGCCGAGGACATGGAGCTCTACATCAATGACTACTGCCACAAAGGTGAGGCCAGGCAGGGCAGGGGCAGCGCAGCAGCCAAGGACACCAGTGGAACAGGGATTTCCCCAATGAGCCAGGCTCTGCCAGCTCTGCCCCTTGCTGCCCACAGGCCTGAAGCTGCCCACCAGCAGCGCAGACACACGCTTTGGGTTCGGGGATGGCCCCGACGGGGAGCAGGATGCAGAGGAGCGGTGCTGCCCCTGCCGCCCCACTGACGAGCAGCTCCGCATGGAGGGTGAAGCCGAGTCCTTCCAGAAGAAGTTTGAGAACTTCCTCCACAATTCCATCACCATCCCCAGGTGCCATCTAGGGGGGGTCCCTGCTTTGGGGGGCTCCCCCAGGCTGGGTGCTTGGGTCTGCCTGGGTGGGGGGTCCAGTGGCTGCTCCTGGCAGACACTTTAACTGATTTCCCACTGTCTCAGGCCACCCTGGAAGGTGACGTCCATCAATAAGAACCTACAGAGGTGAGCTGGGACCACACAAGCCTGGGGCATCTCCCCTCCCCTGATCAATTTTGGGGGACAATCCCAGTGCCTTGACTCCCCACCATCTCCTGTTCCCATGTCCTGCAGGTCCCCAAAGCAGCGCAGGGACGTGGTGGCCGTCACATCCCCAGCCAACGCCTCCTCAGCAGAGCCACTGGCCCCGAGCCGCCCCAGAGGTGAGCCCAAACCTGACTTCCAGATCTTTGAGGACAAGGTGGTGCGTGACCGGGCAGTGCTGTCACGGCTGCGCCACTTCACCGAGTACCGCATCGACATCCACGCCTGCAACCACGCCGCGCACACCGTGGGCTGCAGCGCCGCCACCTTCGTCTTCGCCAGGACCATGCCCGAGTGTGCGTCCCCAGCCTCCTCCCTTCCAAACCCCACCCAGCCACACCGGGATGTGCTGGGATGTTGTTGAGATGAGGATTGGCAGTGGGTTGGGGTCCAGCTGATGACCCCAGAAGCTGACCCTCTCTGTGCCCCTCTCCAGTGCAAGCTGACAACATTCCCGGCAATGTCACATGGGAGCCGGCTGGCAAGAACAGTGTCCTGCTGCGCTGGGAGGAGCCCAGGAACCCCAATGGGCTCATCCTCAAGTATGAGATTAAGTACAGCCGGGAGAGTGAGGTGAGCATCCCTGTGGCATCCCCTGCCCAGCCCTGCCAGGACTGGTTACAGGGGCACAGCATCCGTGCCGTGCCGTGCCGTCCCTTCCCATCCCATCCCATCCCGTCCCATCCCATCCCATCCCATCCCATCCCATCCCATTTATCTCTCTCCCAAGGCTTACACATGGCTGAGGGGATGAAGCCCCTTTGCCACCCGCACATTGTCCCCTCCAGGAGGTCACCACTGTTGTCTGTGTTTCGCGCCACCGCTACTCCAAGTATGGGGGTGTCTACCTGGCTCTGCTCCAGCCAGGGAACTACTCGGCCAAGGTCCGGGCCACATCGCTCGCTGGCAATGGCTCATGGACGGGGCTCGTCAAGTTTTACATCCTGGGGCCAGGTACCTGCAGGGGACAGGGGGATATCAACAGGGACTTTGATGGGCAGGGAGGGAGTGGCTGTGGGGTCAGGGAGCTGGGGCTCAGAGGGTGCTGCTGGATCAAAGCACTGGGGAATTGGGCTGTGCTGCTGGGCTGTGATGTGTGGGGTCGGGGGATGCTGCTGGACTGGGCTGCTGAAGATGGGAGTTGTTGCTGAACTGGAGAGCTCAGAGATAGAGGCAGCTCCTGGCCTTAGACACTGGAGCATCACAGAATCATTTGGGTTGGAAAAGGCCTCCAAGACCAGTGAGTGCAACAGTTCCCTCAGCCCTGCCAAGGCCACCACTAACTGATGTCCCCAAGTGCTACGTCCACACATCTGTTAAATCCCCCCAGGGACAGGGACTTCACCAGTGGCCTGGGCAGCCTGCTCCAGTGTTTTCCAATTTTCCTCAATATCTGAGCTAAACCTCCACTGGCAAAACCTGAGGCCATTTTGTTTTGTCCTGTCCCCTGTTCCCTGGGAGCAGAGCCCGACCCCCACCGGGCTGCCCCCTCCTGTCAGGGAGTTGTGGAGAGTGAGAAGGTCCCTCCTGAGCCTCCTTTTCTCCAGGATGAGCCCCCCACCTCCCTCAGCTGCTCCTGGTGCTCCAGATCCCTTCCCCAGCTCTATTCCCTTCTCTGGTCACATTCCAACCCCTCAAATCTTTCTTGTCATGAGGGGGTTCAAAACTGACCCCAGGATTTGATGTCCCTCAGCAGTGGGGACCAGCACTCACTTTCTTCTCAGGTCTCCTTTGGGTACTGATAGATTTATAGAAACACTTTTTATTGTCTCCTATGGCAGATTCAGTTCTAGTTGGGCTTTGACCAAATTCTAATTTTCATTCTTGTCCTGAGCTCCCTCAGATCCTCCTGAACTTCCTGCCCCCTCTTCCGAAGGTCTGAACCTCTCCTTTTCCCCTGAGTTCCAGCCAAAGGCCTCTGCTCAGCCAGGCTGGTCTCCCCATCCTTCATCCAAGGATGCTGCTGGATGGAGGAGTTGGGGGATTGGGGGATGCTGCTGGAGTTGGACACTGGGACAACAGGGCCTGCTGAGGTTTGGGGGTTCTGGAGGATTGGGGGATGCTCTGGGACAGGGAAACACAGGGATCAGAGGGTGCTGCTGGTCTGGAGCTGGGGGCTCCCCCTCTCCGCCCCAGCGGTGGTGGTGGGACAGGTGTCCCATGTGAAGTGGGATGAGTGCCCGGACGCTGATCCACGGCTGCCTGCTCCCAGCAGCCGAGGAAGAGTCCAGCAGCTTCTACGTCCTGCTCACTGTCACGCCTGTGGTGCTCATGGTGCTCATCTCCTGCCTGGCTGTATTCGTCTTCTTCTACAACAAGAAGAGGTAACAACCCCTCTGCACCCCCAGGGCTGGGCTGGGGCAGGGTCCGGCCAAACTGGGGTTGGGAAGGGCTGGGGGGAGGCAGCAGCTCCGAGCGCTGCCCACCTCTGGCAGGAACAATGACGGGTACCCCAGCGGGACTCTCTACGCCTCTGTCAACCCCGAGTACTTCAGCGCCTCAGACAGTACGTGGGGACATGGGGACAGGCAGGGGCCACCCCAGGGGGCCACCAAGCCCTTTCTTTGCTGGGGTCACACTGGAGGGGACAGGGATGGGATGAAAACAGGATGGGACTGGGACGGAGGTGGAGATGGAGATAGAGATGGAGATGGAGATGGGGACAGGGAGGAGGATGGTGATGGAATGATGATGATGATGATGGGATGGAGATGGGAATGGGAATGGGAATGGGAATGGGAATGCGAATGGGAATGGGAAAGGGAATGGAAATGGGAAAGGGAATGGAAATGGAAATGGGAATGGGAATGGCAGGGGGATGGGGACAGGGAAGAGGATGGTAATGGAACAGAGATAGGAATGAGGGTGGAACGGAGATGAGGATGGGGACAGGGACTAGGATGGTGATGACGTGGAGATGAGGATGGGGATGGGATGAAGATGAGGATGGGGATGCAGATGGGCTTAGTTACAGTGATGGGGATGAGGTGATCCCTGCTCACCCCACAGTGTACATGCCTGATGAGTGGGAGGTGTCCCGGGAGAAGATCACAGTGATCCGGGAGCTGGGACAGGGCTCCTTTGGGATGGTGTATGAGGGGGTGGCCCTGGGGCTGGTCACGGAGGGAGAGGAGACCAAGGTGGCCCTGAAGACAGTCAATGAGCTGGCCACCATGCGGGAGCGCATCGAGTTCCTCAACGAGGCCTCTGTCATGAAAGCCTTCAAGTGCCACCACGTGGTAGGTGGGCAGCTGAGGGGGAGGGGAGGGGACATGGGGGGTCTGGCCACTGACATGCCAGCCCTCTTTGTTCCTGCAGGTCCGTCTGCTCGGTGTTGTGTCCCAGGGCCAGCCAGCTTTGGTCATCATGGAGCTGATGACACGGGGGGACCTGAAGAGCTACCTGCGTTCACTCAGGCCTGAAGCTGAGGTGAGGGGCTGGCCAGGTGCCAGGAAAAGGGACACCCACCCTGTTCTGGTGGGGTCCTGGTGTGCCCCTGCCCCAGCCCTGACTCTGTGCACGGTGCAGAACAACCCCGGGCTGCCGCCACCATCTCTTAAGGACATGATCCAGATGGCGGGAGAGATCGCCGATGGCATGGCCTACCTCAACGCCAACAAGTTTGTGCACCGGGACCTGGCTGCCCGCAACTGCATGGTGTCCGAGGACTTCACCGTCAAGATTGGAGGTGGGTGGGCAGCGGTGGGCAGGCTGTGCCAGCCCTATGTCTCCTGCTGCTCACCCCTTCCTCCTCCTCTTCCTCCTCTGCCAGATTTCGGCATGACCCGGGATATCTATGAGACGGATTATTACCGGAAAGGGGGCAAGGGGCTGCTCCCCGTGCGCTGGATGTCCCCTGAGGCGCTCAAGGACGGCATCTTCAACACGCAGTCTGACGTCTGGTAGGTGCTGAGGTGGGGGAGCCAGGGGGATTTGGGGATCCCTGGCTGAGCAGCAGTGCTCTGGCAGGTCCTTCGGGGTGGTGCTGTGGGAGATCGCCACGCTGGCTGAGCAGCCCTACCAGGGCATGTCCAACGAGCAGGTCCTGCGCTTTGTCATGGACAATGGCATCCTGGAGCGGCCCGAGAACTGCCCCGACAAGCTGTGAGTGCTGGGGGACACCCCCTGACACCCCCACCCTGCTGTGGGAAAGGCTGGCAGGGGAAATCCTGGTCTCTGCAGTGCTGGGAGGGCTGTGGGGGCTGAAGCCCCCCAAACCCAGCAGATGCCCTCTCTCTGCAGTCACGAGCTGATGTGCCTGTGCTGGCAGCAGAACCCTCGCCAGCGCCCCTCCTTCATCCAGCTCCTGGACCGCATCAAGGACCACATGGCACCTGCTTTCCGCACCCTCTCCTTCTTCTACAGCCCTGAGAACGGCCATCACGGCTCAGGAGAGCCCTCTGACACCAAGACAGATCTGTCCCCCGAGGAGGATGAGCCCCCCGCATCTCCTCTGCCCACACGCAAGGACCACAGCCCAGGCCAGCTCCCCAATGGGACAGCCTGACTCTGACCCCAGGGTGTCCTCGGACCCCCGCTGGACTCTGCACCCTACACCCTTCTCCAGCCACCCCCCCACTGCTGGAACCCCCCCGCATTATTTATTGCTTCCAAGGGCCCAACCAAGGAATGGGTGCCTTGGGAAGAGGGTGGCAGCAAGGCAAGGATGTTCCATGGGATGCATTTTCCCTGAAAATAAATTGGGGGTGCTCCAAGTCGGGGGAAGGGAGTGGGGGGCTGGTGGTTGGGAGGCGAACACCCCAGTCTTTCCCTACTTTTTTTGCGGGGGGCGGGGGCAAGGGATAATGTGGGTGTGGGAATGGGTAGCAGGGTTTGGGCATTCGGGGATCACCGTCGACCTTCCTCTGTCATCGCTCCCCAGCCGCCTGGCAAACAGGTCAGTAACTCCTGTGATCCCCACACCTTTTGCAGGAGGGGAAACTGAGTCACAGGGCAGCCCTGCAGCGGGAGAAGCCTGGGGTTGCCCTGATGTCTCTCCTGAGTCCCCTGCACTGGGACCAGTGCCGAGGCGGTGCTGGTCCACGGAAGGGGCTTCACTGTGTAATCTGCGGCTGTGGGATGAGCACGAATAAAGGGGATGAAGCTCAGCTGTGGCAGTGCCTGGCTTGGGGGGGGTCGTGGGGGGGGGGGACGGCACACGGGGCTTCCCAGTCCCCACCCCGCCAGGCCCATCTGCGTCCTGCGGCTTTGCCCTGCGGTGCCCAAACCGGAGGCGTTTCTTGAGAAAAACGTCAAAGCAGTGGAATTTAGGAGGATGTGGCGACAGCCACTGGCCCGCTCTGCCGAGGGGGCTGCTGAGGTGCCCAGTGGGGCCCCACGGGAGGTCACCCCAAAGGAACCGGGACCCCATGGGTGCCACTGGGGGCTGGTGGTGGAGATGCGCCGGGGGCTGAGCCATGGGGGAAGGGTGCAGCCTGAGACCGTGCTAAACTCAGTGCACACATGAGCCACCGCCGACGTGCTTTCGAGCAAGCTCGGGGCCAAGCAGCATCCGGGTGGGGATGGGGAATCCTGCGGGGAGGGCCGTGGGCTCATACTAGTTCTGATCTGCCCCCCCTCGGGGAGAAGGAGGTGGGTTCTGGTCGGAGGTGACAGTTGGGGACAGGGCCACTGTGCCACCAAACGTCCCCCCATCACCAGCATCTCTGCACCCCAACATAACGGGGTGCTGGGAAAGAGCCTGAGTCAGGAGAGCCCATCATGCCTCGAGATTTGGGGGCACTGTCGGGGGTGGGGGGTGACGGCTTGGGGGACTCTAGTTGGCCCCCGGAGTGGTAATAACCCCTGTCCCTTACTCTGCAGCCAGCTCTGAGCCGGGTTCTGGAGCGGGTGTGTGTGTCTGCGTTCACATGCGTGTGCACGGGTGTGCCCCAGGAGTTCTGGGGGTGCCAGTGGTGGGATGGATCCACTTCATGGGGCTGGGGTGCAGCTGTAAGGTGTCAGGGTGCGGGTAGGGTGGCGCAGGGCACAGGCAGGGTGCAGGGGTCTAGGCAGGGTGCACGCAGGTGCAGGCAGGGCACAGCAGGGCGTGGGCAGGACACAGACGGGCTCCGTGGTCGGTACCCGTGTGCGGAATCCCCCTNCGGGAGGCCGGTCCCTGCGTTGCTTTTAAGCCCCGCACGGCCCCGTGCTCGGGCTGCCGGGCAAGTGCGAGGGAGGGTGGCACCAGCAGCAGCTGCACCAGGTCCAGGACCGGGACCGGCCCGGGGACCGGCCTCGCGATGCCGCCGCTGCCCGCCTGGCTCTGCCTGACCGCCCTGCTGCTGTCCCTGTCCCTGCCAGCCACGGACGCTGCCGGTCCCTGCCCCTGCCTCTGCCCCCGGGCCGGGATCCTGCTCTGCCGGGAGCCCGACACCGTGGGCAGCCTGGCCCGGCTGCTGCGAACCGGCAGCTTCACCGACGTGTGAGTGGGACTTGGGGGCGATGGGGCCGGGGGTCGCGGTGATGGAGCTCAGATCGGGCAGAGGGACTGGGGGCGATGGGACAGCACGATGGAGCTGAGAGTGATGGAGCTTGGGGCTGGGGGTGATGGAGCTGGGGGTGACAGAGCTCAGGGTCCAGGCAGAGGAGCTGGGGGTGACGGGGTTGAGGGATGCAGTGATGGGGCTGGGACAGCGATGGAGCTGGCAGTGACAGAGGTCGGGGATGGAGATGATGGGGCCAGGACTGACGGATTTTGGGGACTAGGCAGAGCGTTTGGGCATGATAGGGCTGGGGGTAATGGAGCTCAGGGATGGAGGTGATGGAGCTGGGGGTGATGGAGCTCAGGGATGGAGGTGATGGAGCTGGGGGTGA
>VYZT01044770.1:38223-53008 GCA_013400735.1 Pomatostomus ruficeps
GGATGGGATGGGATGGGGAAGTGACAGAATTGGCTGGGATGTGGAAAGGACAGGGATGGGCTGGGATTGGGAAGAGGCAGGGCTGGGATGGGGAAGGGGCAGAGGTGTTTTGGGGATGGGTTGAAACAGTACTGGATTAGGATGAGGATGGGGAAGGGACAGGGATGGGATAGGAAAGAAATGGGGCTGGGACTTGCTTGGGACATAGCCAGACACAGCTGCTCCTTCTCCCCTGTGCTCCCTGCCATGGGGGGATCCCCAACTTCTTCTCCCCCAGAGCACCCCTGGGAGGGGCTGGGGACCAGTGCCAATTCCCTGGCCAGCGAGAACCCCTACGCCACCATCAAGGAGCTGCCCCCTGCCACCGCCAAGGCCCATGAGGGCAGCTACATGGAGATGAAATCCCCCGTGCAGCGGGAGATGTCCTACGCCGAGATAGGGCTCCTTGAGGAGCCGCCACAGGAGGGTACGGCTGGGTGGCCCTGGTGGCCCTGGTCAGTGGGGACACAACGCCCGTGATGGGGAGTGCATGGCCTCGGGGAGGAAACAGCCTCGGTGACAGGAGCTGCACAGCCCTGGGGGGGACATGACCCTGGTGACAGGGGCTGTGTGTCCCCAGGGGGACATTGGTGATGTGGGCTTCGTAACGCTGGGGGGAACGTGGCCCCTTGCAGCCTTCTCTTGTCCCCACAGAGAGCTGTCCTGCGGGGCCTGAAGGCCCCCCACACAGAGAACCCCCCAGCCACTACGACTCCCCCAAGAACAGCCACATCCCCAGTCACTACGACGTGCCACCCACCCGCCACTACCCCCCGTCCCCGCCAGCGCGCAGGAAGGATCGCTGAGGGACCCTGCGCACGAGGGACCAGCCACGAGGGGACAGAGCATCCCTGCGGGGACTGGAGTACCCTGGGACTGTTCCTGTCCCTGAGCAGGGGCCCACGGGTGGTGAATAAAGGGTGTTTGGGGTGGAGTGCGGGTGTTTTGCGTGGCTGCCTGCGCTGTCCCCTCTGAGTGTCTGTGCCAGGAAACCACACGGCACTGGCTCTGTGGTGGGAAGAAGGGGGAGACTGATGGGGTCCCAGGTGCACTGTGGGCCCCCCTTCCCAGCTCAATGCTGGGTCACTGCTCCCTCCAGGGTGTGCTCAAGGTGGGAACCTGAGAGCTTTCGAGTCTTACTCAAAGCGTGGCAGTGCTGGTTGTGCACCGTGGCAGGGAACGGAGCACGTGCAGAACAGGGAAAGGCTGATGGAGCCCACGGTGGGCCAGGAGTGGGAGTGGGGTCACCTGTGGGCCTGCACGAAGCCCAAGGAAGGGAGAAGCCCTAAAGTGCCCCAGAAGGGAGGAGAGGCCATGGGGCCTGCAGAAAGGCCATGGGAGGGAGCAGAGCCCCCGGAGATCTGCCAAAGGCTGATGGAGCCCATTGAGCCTTATGGGGGAAGCGGATGCTCCTGTGGGCCGGGCAGAACATGGGGAGATCTGCAGCTGACTCAGAATAGAGCAGGGGCTTGTGTGGACATGGGCAAAGCCCAGCAGAGCTCATCGTGCTCCTGGGAGGGAGCAGGGCCTGTGCTGCTCTATGGAAACTCCATCAGATCCCACTGCGGCCACTGGGAAGGAGCAGGGGTCTGTGCGATGTCATGGAAAGTTCTGGAGAGCCCCTGAGCCCCTTGGGAGGGAGAAGGGGTCCCAGAAAGCCCAGCAAAGCCTGTCCCACACCCTGGGAAGGAGGACAGTCCCTGTGCAGGCCCACACACAGCCCAGCTGGGCCCGCCATGGACCAGCAGTGGGAGCAGGGACCTGCATTGTCCCACATCAAGCCCGACAGAGTCCACCAGGGTTCATCGGGAACTGGAGTGACAGGACAAGGGAGAATGGCTTCAAACTAAGAGAGAGCAGGGTTAGATTAGAAATTCTTCCCCGTGAGAGTAGGGAGGCCCCGGCACAGGGTGCCCAGAGCAGCTGTGGCTGCCCCTGGATCCCTGGCAGTGCCCAAGGCCAGGCTGGACAGGGCTGGGAGCACCTGGGACAGTGGGAGGTGTCCCTGCCCATGACAGGGGGTGGAAGGAGATGAGCTTTAATATCCCTTCCAACCCCAACCATTCCATGATTCTGTGATTCTGCCTTTGGAATGCCTTTAGCCCTTGGGCTTGAAGCAGGTTGCTCTCCCAGAAGTGTAATGAGACACCAGTGGGCTCTGGGAAATTTAGCTTGGCAAGTACATGCTCTGAGTAACAGGACAAGATGTGCTTTTGGAGAATTAAACCTGTAGTTCAGCAGGCTGTGAAGATGACATTGCAGAATGCATCAGCGTCAGACACGTGATTAAAGGAATACGAGGGAGATGTGGAATATTAAACTTCACCAATGGGAAATGCTGCATCCACAATGCTGCTTCTTCCATAGAAGAAGCCCAAGCCAAGACGAACAAAAGTGCTGAGCAAACATTGGGGTTGTTCTGATAATGCAGCCTGGTTTGGTGGATGGAGTCCTGAACCGTGGATTGTCTTGCTGTTGTAGCCTCTGGGGCTTACAGGGTGAGGAAATGGCTGATGCAAGTAGGAGTGATGTTCTTAGTGGGATTTATATTCCTAAGGATTGGCATTGCCGTTGTTCACTGTAGAATTCCCCATTTGCTCTCTTCTATCTCATTTCTTCTTTCTCTTCACTACGTGACAATCACCAGCCTGGAAGAAGAATTCCCAGGAAGGAGATTTAACCGGCTCCGAGCCACGGGGGGGTGGTGTTGTCCCAGAACAGGTTCTTTCACCCAGTGTGCGAGAGGCCAGTCCACACACCCGGTGAGGTATTTGATTTATTTACTGCTGCGTGCAGAGAGCAGGGCTGGGGAACCTGTCTGGGGACAAGAGTGCGAGACTGAAAGATTAAATGTGAGCGCCTCAAACATTCGGCAGCTGGGAAAGGCAGGAGGGGCTTCGCTGCGGCCGGGTCTGTATCTCTGACCGAGGAGAAAGGGAGAGTTTATGGGTGTGGTGGGGAAATCTCAGATCTGCCCGGCCACAGCTCAGGGGCTGTAAAAGACTCAGGTCGGGGGAAAAGGGTGATCCCAGCACCGGAGCCAGGACAGACTGAACACGCCACTGGATCCAAGGGTGGGCAGAGAACGGATTCTTTCTTTCTTTTCTTTCTTTCTTTTCCTTCCTTCTTGTTTTCTTTCTTTCTTTCTTTCTTTCTTTCTTTCTTTCTTTCTTTCTTTCTTTCTTTCTTTCTTTCTTTCTTTCTTTCTTTCTTTCTTTCTTTCTTTCTCCCTTTCTCCCTTTCCTCTCTTTCTCTCTCTTTCTCTGTTTCTTTCTTTCTCTTTCTCTTTCTCTTTCTCTTTCTCTTTCTCTTTCTCTTTCTCTTTCTCTTTCTCTTTCTCTCTTTCCTTCTTTCTTTTTTTCTCCCTCTCCTTTCCTTCTTTCTTTTTTTCTCCCTCTCCTTTCCTTCTTTCTTTTTTTCCTTTTCTCCTTTCGTTCTTATGTTTCTCCTTTCTTCCCTGAGAGAAAATGCACCTTCCTTTAATGTTGTTGTTTGCAAGTTTCACTCAGTCCTAAATCCAGGTCAGTTCAGTTGTTGCCAGTAACTACTGTTCTATGTACAAAGACCTCTGGATAATCATGATTATCCCTCTTATTGCTGCACGGAGATTCAAAACAACCTCCTCCCTTTTCCCCTGGATGGGAGTGGGGTGGGCAGGGACTGGCAGCACAAGGAAAGGCAGCTGCCAGCCAGGGAGGGGCTGCCCCAGAGCCCAGTGCTGGCTCCACAGGGCACCCCAGGCAGGGTCTGTGCCCGCGGGGCTGGGGCTGCGCAGGGGGCTGAGGGCTCCTGCCCCCCGGCTGTGATCGAGAGGGGTCTGCAGCGCTGCACAGACCATTTCCAGGAAATGTACCCGGCCTGCATGAAAAATGTGTCTGAGCCCCTCATCAACCACCTGGTCTGCCTGCCCGTGCAGTTCGGGTTCCTCTGCCAAGGGTGATGTGTGGGACCCACCCCCTGACCCTGTGCTCCCTCAGGGGGGCAGCTACGGTGATGCCTGGGGATTCCAGCTCTGCTGCCACCATCCCCCTTCCATCCCTGCAGTCATCAACCAGTGGTGCAAGGAGAAGATCCCAGTGGACCACAGCTCCAGGTGATCAGCTCCAGCCACAGCCCCAACCAGGAATTCGGCACCAGCATCTTCTTCCAGCTGAGTGCCTGGGAAGCCTGTGGGTGCCCGTCCCTGTGCCCAGGAGCAGGGTGAGGGTCAGGTGTGTGAGGTTGGAATGTTAAAGGTTAATGACTCAAAATTGGCCTTTGCAGAAGCAGCAGGTGCTTTGCTGAGGCCAGGCTTGCACCCTCCAACCGAAGGGGTGGAGGAGAGTTTTTGGATGTGTGGTGAGGAAACCTCTGATGTGCGTCAGAACATCCCCTGGGGCAGAGGGGGTGCCCACCCACCACTGGGGGATGACCGGGACAAACCCCTCTCGGTTCAGCAACAAGTTGTCTTTGAGCCACAAACGGGAGAAGGGCTGTGAGAGGCAGATCCTGAGACGTGGCTTAAATGTTTTTTATCGTGGCACTGTCCTCCCTTAAACAAATGGCTCAGGTGTAAAACTCCATGGCCCCTGCTGCCCCTAGGAGGTATCAGGACATTCACCTCTAAGTCATGTCTTAGAAGGGGTTATAAACCATCCAAGACCCCCAAAGTACCCCCAGACTCATTCCCAACTGCGTGGGGGGGTCATGGCAAGGCGTGCCAAGCAATAGGATGGAAACTGATGCCCAGGAAGTTCCACCTGGACAGGAGGAAGAATTTGTTCCCTGTGCAGTGACCGAGCACCGGAAGAGATTGTCCAGGGAATATCCCTCACCGGAGGTATTCCAGAACTGTATGGATTCAATCCTGTGCCCTGGGCTCTGGGATGAGCCTTTTTAAGCAGGGAGGTGGGAGCCGGTGACCCACTGCGGACCCTTCCAACCTGAGCCACTCTGGGGTTCTGCGATCACTCTGAGCCCACAGGTTCCCTACACTCACTCACCTTCTACACAGCCCTGACCAATACCTGCCCCATCTGCATGGGCCCCCTGGGCTACTGGGACACCAGGGATGAGGAGATGTGAGCAGGGAGGTTCCAGGAGCCTGAGGGGGCTGCCGCTCCCCCCTTGCTCCACCCCATTCCTGCGGGGACTCCTGTGACAAGGAGGCAGCAGTGAGGACGTGGTGCCAGGCACCAGGATGTGGCTGGAGTCCCAGCTGCACAACAGAAGCTGGGAGACACTGGATGGGGAGGAGTTGCCAAATAAAACACCTGGTCCTTGAGGCACCACGGTCCTGGCACCCTAAGCCCACACCCCATGGTGCTCCTGACCTTGGGATACCCCCAGCCTAGAGCTGCTTCCAGCTCCATCCCAGCAGCTCCCCCAGCCCCTCGATGGCCCCTTCTCCAGCACCTTGGTGTTCCCAGCCCCTCCACATCCCTGTCCATCCCTGTGGTGCCATCCACTCCTCGATGTGCCTGTTCCCAGGCATGTGGTGCCCCCATCTCCATCCCCATGGTGCACTCAGACCTGTCTCTTTCCCTGTCCCTGACCCCATAGCCCCTCAACACCCCCATCTCTATTACTCTCGTGCCCCCAGCCCTGGGAAGGAAGTGCCAGGCAGAGCAAGGGCAGCTCCACCTGCACTGGGAGCAGCTGGTGCTGCATGACAGAGATCCCCGTGGTGCTGCTGCGGGCAGGACCCACATGCTCCCCACCTCAAGCCCCCCACCTCCATCCTACAGTGCAGCGGAGATCCCCGACTTCAGCATCCCCCCGGCGGACACACCCCACAGACCCCACTTCACACCGCGCACGGGGGTTGAAACATTTAATACCAAGTACCTTCAGCCTGCGTATCCCTGCTCCTCCTCCTCCCCGCTGCTGTCCTGGACCGGGCCGGGGTCCGCAGGGCTGCAGGCGAGACAGGTGTCCCCCGCCTCCCTCCAGCACGGCTCGCAGTAAAAGGCGCCGCAGTCGGGACTGGGGCAGGGCCGGTGCTGGGGCGTCTCGGGCATCCCACACAAGGTGCATCTCCGGCGCAAGCAGCGGCGCAGCCACGGCCACCGCCGGCGGCACCACTCCAGCAGCCACGTCCCCTGCGGCAAGGATGGGCCCAGGTGGGGCTCAGGCAGAATCGCTGCAGGGTCCGGGACAGCAGCAACCCTTCTCAGCACCCCGTGTCCCTGTCCCCACTCACCAGCGTGGGGGACTGCCGTGCTTGCCGGGCTATGCGCCCACGCTGCAGGTGCAGGAAATTCTTCCGCTGCCGCAGCAATTTGTTGTACAGGAACAGCACTCGAGTCTTCTCCCTCTGTGCCAGCAAAGACCGTGAGGGGTGGGTGGCTGGGGACAGAAAAAAACCTACCCCAGAACCAACCACCCTCGGACTTCTCACCTTGGGGAAGTAGAAGGCAGCGATGGCACGGCGCAGGCGAAACGGGTAGACCTGGGCCAGGCAGAGCAGGGCCAGCGCACCCAGGGGCAGGCAGGTGTTCAGGTACTGCTGCCTCGTCATCCCGCTGGGCTGCGGCAGGCAAGCTGGGGACACAGCACCGGCGTGAGCCTCCTACAGCAGCCCCCAGCCAGGCCTGGGGCTGGGTGGGTTCCCATCCCTGGCAGGGGCTTACCGAGGTTAGAAGTCTCCACTTGGTTGTCAAAGGAGGTGTTGAGGGCCCCGATGGTGTTGCGCAGCAGCTGTGCCATCAGGGATGTGCCCATCACGTTCACAGTCAGGTGGTGGCTGGCTGTGGGATGGGAGGATATGGAGACTGACAAGGGGGTGGGAGGGCTGGGGGTGTCCCTGCATTGCTGAGGGGCACGGTGGGACCATGGGCCTGCCCTCCGGGGCCATGAGCTCACTCTGGTAGGAATACTGCACAAAGGAATGATGCTGGATGATGCTGAGAATGCTGAAGATGAAGTGGTCCAGGCCACAGACAAAGAGGAGGAAGAGCAGGAGTGGGATGCACCTGAGCAGCTCCAGCACCTGCAGGCAGCAGGGGAGCTGTCACAGCCTGCTGTCCCCAGCCCTGGCCCCCCTGATTGCCCCCAGCCCCTCACCATGTGCTTCAGCTCAGGCCGCTGCACGGCCAGGTGGCACGGGAAGATGAAAGACGAGGTCTCCTGCCTGAGCAGGGGCAACAGTGTACGCTTGTTCTGGGGAAGAGGCAAGGGGTGGTTCAGTGCAGCCTCTGGGCCACCCCACCGCGGGTAATGGGGCTGCCCTGTGCCCCTTTCCCCCCACCCAACCTGTGCTCCACGCCGGGCATCGATTTGGCGGAAATAGGTGGTGATGTAGCAATTGTCAAAGCCGATGTTGTGACAGTATTGGTAGGTGTAGTAGAAAGCCCTGGTGAGAGAGGATAGGTCTGGGGGGAAGCAGGCACTGGGTGCAGCCCCCAGGGCCCCTCCCTTGTCTTCATGCCCTCCCTAGACCTGCTGCCAAAAAGGCCCCCACCCCTCTGTGCCCCGCAGCTGGCACAGGGGTGTCACCCCCACCCCCTGACCACCCCAAGGCTCACGAGAAGAAGATGAAGAGGAAGGTGAAGGACAGCAGCAGGCGGAAGAAGGAGACGGCCAGGCCCAGGCGGGCTCTTTCCTCCCGCAGCTGTGAGGTCACCTCCTCCCGCAGCTGCTCCGCTATTTCGGTGCCCACCAGCGTCTTGTGGTGCTCCTCCTATGGCAGAGGGGCCATGGGGCAGGGCAGGACCTGGCCCCCAGCCTGGCCATGGGCACAGGGGATGGGCACCCACAGGGTGCTCAGGCACCCACCTGGTAGGTGATGCTGGCGCTGAATTCCTGGCTGAGGCTGTTGACGGAGGTGTTCACCTGGTCATACATCTGCCCAAAGTTCCCATCCACGGGGATCTTCTCCTTACACCAGTGGTTCATGACTGCAGGGATGGAACAGGGAACGGTGGCAGCTGTGGCTGCCATCCCAGGGGCTGCAGGAGCAGAACTGGATCTGCCTCTCCGAGGGAGCACAGGGTCAGGGTCACTTACGTTTGACTGCTTGGCAGAGGAACCCGAACTGCATGGGCAGGCAGACCAGGTGGTTGATGAGGGGCACAGACACTTTTTCCATGCAGGCCTTGTACATTTTCTGGAAATGGTCTGTGCAGCGCTGCAGACCCCTCTCGATCACAGCTGGGGGCAGGAGCCCTCAGCTGCCTGTGCAGCCTTAGCCCCACTCACCCAGCCCCCACCCAGGGTGCCCTGTGGGGTCAACACTGGGGTCTGGGGCAGCCCAGATCATGAGCTGCCAGTCCCTGCCCACCCCACTCACTGGCACAGCGACGTCTGGTCTTTGCCTCATACAGCTCCTGGGTGCTGGGGGCCCGGCGGGTGCCCATGCCTGGGCGCTGCTGCAGGTCATAGCCCTCCTTGCTGGCCACCTGCTTGTTCAGCTCCACGAAGGCGTGCGAGACATTCTGTATCTCAGTGTTGAGCGTCTCCCCGCTCCTCTGCCAGGGCACACACACAGACACAGGCAGAGTGTGTGGGGCCCTGCTCCCCCAGCCCCCCAGCACCCACTGCCCCAGACCTCTCCTCACCACCAGCTCTTCCATGACTTGGCGCAGGGGGGCTGTAGATGCCTGCCAGAGATCTCTGGTGTGGTTGACCTGCATCTCCACCACACACTCCATCGAGCGCTTCGTCTCCATCAGGTTGTGCCAGAGGTTGGCCCCAGGCCCTGGTGGCAGCAGGGGTGGCTCAGAGCCCACCAGCTCCCAGAACCCCACCAGGGGACACAGGGATATGGGGGGACCCTACCGTTGTAGATGGCAGCAAAGACAAAGGAGAGAACGTAGAGCCGACCCTCCTTTCCCAGGAGCTTGGGGACCATGAGCAGGTTGGCGCAGCGGAAGTGGGGGGACGTGGCCCAGCCCAAGGCAGTCACCCCTGTGCGGAGCAGAGAGCTGACCCCATGATCCCACAGAGAACCCCTGGGGCTCCTGATGGCCCCCGTCACCTCAGTCCTCTCCCTGCCTCATCCTCACCTGTCAGCCCCCAGGTAAGCTTCACCCTCTGTGTCTCTGGCAGGTCCAGAGGCATGATGAGGAGGTGGCAGAGCCCTGAAACACCCCACAATGTGTCCTGAGCTCCCAGTGCCACCGGTCCCATGCTGTGCCCGGCACCAGGACACACTCACCGAGGCCAAGGAGCATCCCGAAGCCAGCGCCCAGGAAGACCTTGCTGCAGCGATACTCGTCCGGCCGGCTCCAGAGGAACCGGCTGCACGGGCTGGGCAGGACAGAGACCACCACTCGCTTCAGGGCTGGGCGGGGGAAGATGTGTCAGCCCTGCCCGCTCCCACTGCCCACGGGCAGCCCTGGCTGGGAGAGGGCAGTGAGAGCAGAGCTCACTTGTGTTGGGGGGTTTCTGCCTCCTCCATGTCTCAATCCCAGCCAAAGGCTCTTGCCCAGGGGCCACTTCCTCCGCGGCTCCAAAATCACGAATGTTGTCCTGGAGCGCAGGATGGTGGGATGCTACCCTAGAACTGATGCCGGTGGGATGCTCCAATGAAATGGGAACATTCTGGGAAGGGCTGGGTGTCTGCAGGACCACCACCTCCCGCAGCTTGCTGTCCATTCTCTCAGCCTGCTCCTTGTACTCCAAGTCCCGTCTGGCAGTGGGGAGAGAAGTGTTGGGGACCAGCACTCGCAGTGCTGGAAGGGAGGGGGGACATTGCCACCCCACAGCCAGACCTCACCTGGATAGCAGCCCCTCGCTCTCCTCCTCCTCCAGCTGGTCTTGCAGCCGGGTGGCCATGCTGAAGGGGAGTCTCCGGCCTTTTATCATGTCTTTGATGCGCTGCCGCAGCAGCTGCCCTCGCTTCTGGCCCCGCAGCGCCCTCACAGCACCCAGCCACAGCCCCGGCGTCTCCTCGTCACTGGAGTCCCTGCAGGGGCAGCGAGGACAGGGGTGAACTGCAGCCCCTCCACAGCCACTGCAGCCCCCCAGGCTCGGGTGGGCTCCCGGAACCCCTCTGCTCACATCTCCTCATCCGGAGTCTGGGTAGCTCAGGGGGGCCATGCAGACAGAGCAGGTGTTGTTCATGGCTGTGTAGCACTCCCTGCAATACAACCCTGCGGAAAATGGGGTCGTCAGGGGGGACATGGTATTTTCTGGGGAGGGGGTCCCCATGCTGTGGAGGCTCCTACCTTTGCAGCCGTGTGTGAGGCAGGCGGTGAAACCCGGCTGCTCAGCCATGCCGCAGGTCAGGCAGTGTTTGCGCTGGATGCCCAAGAAGCGAGCGAGGCGGACAAGCCTAGGGAACCTGCAAGCACAGAGCAATGATCCATGGGGCGATGCCATCTCAGGGGTCCTTGCCACAGACCCCCAGGGATGAGGCTGCCCTTTTCCATCCCCTGGGGGAGCTCACCTGGAGATGAGGATAAGGAAGAGCCTGCTCTTCCCGGTATCGGCCAAGCGCCGTGTGCCTACTCGGCGCAGGGCAAATACCAGCCATTCCCGCCGTGCCCGGATGATGTTGTGGAGGAAGGCCAGGCGCTCCTGGCATGGAGGGGATGGGATGAGGGGAGCTGGCTGCTGAGGGAGTGTAGAGGGACACACACACACACAGGGGGCTTCTCACCTGCTCACGGGATGGGAAGTAGGCGGCACACACTGCCCGGCGCAGGCGTGCCATGTAGGAGCCAAAGATGGCAATGAAGAGCCAGAGACCATACAGGATTCCTGATGGGAAGAAAATGAGTTATGCAGAGGCAGCACCCCCTACACCTCCCCACCCACCTGGGTCGTTGAGGGTGCAGCACCCCCAGTGTGCACACCGATGGTGATGTAGGTGCTGTGGTCGGGCTCCACAGGCTCGATGAGGCAGACCTGGGACAGCACCGAGACCTTGCCCTCCTGCAGCGTGTTGAAGGCAGAGACCAGATCCTGGAAGATCTCACTGGTGTAGCCCGTCCCGTTGACACTGATGGCCATCGTTGATGGCGCTGTGGGCGAGCGGCTCAGTCCTGGGGCCACCCCACAGCCCTGACCCTCAGCCAGCAGAGCACCCAAGAGTGCTGCTCACCCCTGGCAACAATCTCTGCGCTCAGCTGGTGCCGGAACAGGTCAAGTAGCCAGAAGATGCTGTAGTCAGCCAGGACGATGCTGAGCCCCAGCAGCATATGGCGCAGGAACCCAAACAGCTGCAGCCCATACTGGCGTCGCTCCTGCTTTGACAGCCACAGAGCACCTGGATGGCCATGGGAGCACTGTGAGGCTGTGTCGGGACCCGCTGGTGCTCAGGGCTGGGCTGGGGGTTACCCTCAGGGATGGGGCTGACCTGGGGGGATGTAGCGGCCCCTCTCCAGCGCTGACAGGGGCAGCACTGTGGGTCTGCCCTGCTCCGCACACCGCAGGTCCAGCTCTACGAAGCGCCGCGTGATGTAAACGTTGTCAAAGGTGTCGTCCCGCAGGTAGCGGCGCCGGTACCGCACCGCACTGGGGGCACAGTGGGGAAGCTGAACACCTGCACACCAGGTCCTGACCCCATGGGTCACCAGAGCAGGACCCCTGCCCACTCACTGGTAGCACAAGTAGAGGATGGCGAAGAAGGAGATGTAGGAGAAGAGCTCCAGGACGCGGTGGTAGGGCTCCAGGTGCTGCTGCACGGCCTCCATCATGTCCGCAGACACCTCCCCCAGGCTCTTGCTGGCATTGAGGCTGATGTTGAAGTGGTGCACAACCGAGATGTTGAACTCAAACTCAGCGCGGACACGGTTCAGGGCATCCGTGATGGCTGCAGAGGTGACAAGAGGTGCTGTGCATTGGGACGAGAGCCAGAAGAGGGGTGCAGAAAGGAGCCCCTGGCCCCCCCATGGCACTGGGATACTCACGAGCTGCGATATTGGTCCGGATGAAGGTCTGGATGTACTTAGGGATGCTGCAGAAGGCGGCAGCAACTGCGGAGAAGGGGATCTCTGCTAGGGCTGGGCCCTCGTGGACGGGCCGGATCTGCCCCACCACCCCGTTAACCTCCTGCAGAGGAGGGACAGGGACTCACGAGTATTGACCATGTCGCAGAGGATCTTGAAGCTGAGGATGACATAGCAGATGTGGAAGAGGAGGGGCAGGGCACGCTCACAGCTGTCCTTGGCCTTGTCCATGTAGCGATTGCAGCTACCCTGGGGTGACCCCAGCTCACGGTTACAGACGTTACCGACCTTCGCCAGCCACAGCCAAACGTTGCGCAGGGTCCGGGCTGTGGACAGGGAGTGGGCATTGGAGATGAGGATGGGCTGAAAGCAGGGTGGGGGGTGCTGGAGGTGGGGAGACCCCCAGGGCCCCCCTCTCACCGACGTGTCTGGTGGAGTCTGTGATGGAGCGGATGAACTTGCGGACACGGTCACACACCACCTTGGCATTCTGGCCAATGTCCTTGATTTTCTTCTGCACGTCTGCAGAGAGAGGGGACACCTGAGCATACCCCAAAGCGTGAGGGTAGCCTGGGGCTGTCTGTGGCTCCCCCAGGAAGGGCCCCTCCAGTCCCTCCGCCTTCCCCCAGCCCCTTGCTCACTCAGCAGCGGCTCCTTGGCGCGTTGCAGCCGCTCGGCCGTCTGGTTTTGGGCCAGTTCAGCCCCACATGACAGTGCCTTGGCGACCTGGGAGACGTTGTGCAGGAGATTGGTGCCGGGGCCTTGCATGGTCAGGCACAGCGCCAGCATCATGATAATCATCTTCCCCTCTCCTGCGAAGACAGGGCAGTCCTGGGGCTCAGCCAGGAGCCAGCACCCCCTGGCACCCCCAGCTCCCAGCACAGGACCCATGGCTGCTCACTGGTGAAGAAGTGTGGCAGTGCCAGCAGCACAATCATCCGTGTCTTCATGGAGAAGGCCATGCCCAGTCCCAGCCCCGCACCCAGGATGACGGTGATGCTCAGGCAGTACCAGACATTGTGGCCCTGCACCAGCAGCACCAGAGCCCCATAAATGCTGGCCAGAGCCAGGCCCAGGGTGAGGCCACCAAGGCTGCGGGCGAACTCCTGGGCCTTGCTCAGCTCCTCCGGCCGCCGCTTGGCCCCAGGCCGTGGGGCCCAGTTCTTGCACCAGCCCCTCCGGCCCCGCAGGGCTCTGCCCAACCCCGAGACCAGCCCCATGCTAAGGCTCCTGCTCCCTCCGGCCTCTCCGTGGGATAACAGCAGACAGAGTGAGCAGTTTCCAACGGGCTCCCCTGCTTGCAGGGGTCCTACCGTTGTCAGTTCCTGCATGACAGTTTCCGTTGCCTTCAGAACACTTCAGCAGTTTCAGTTGCCCTCTGGTGCGGTGGGTGCTGCTCACCCTGGTGTACATCTTCCAAACAGAAAAATTCTGTGTAATTACGTGTCAGTAATTGCAGCTTTAATAAGCCTCAGTAGTTATAGAGAGAAGAAACTTGAGCCAATATATCAATGGGAAGCAGAGCCCATGGAACACTGAACACACAGACCAAGGACACTTGGCCACACAACCACAAGATGGAGAGGAACAAACAAGGCCAACCATCAGTCAAAAGGGCAAATGGGTAATTCCAGCAAGGGAAGATCACCGAGTCAAGAAACCCGCTGACCCAAAAAGAGAAAACTGAGCATGCAGCCTAGCTAACATGACAAGTAAGATAATAATTTAACCAACAGAAGGGAAAATACTAATTAATACTATTTAATGAGGAACTGTGTAACTTGCAAACCATGAATGTTTAATACTTGTTTGCTGAAGTGCAGGAATAGTGAACAGTTTGCTTGCTGGGGGTTGCGTTGGGGATTGATCCCTGGCATAGAACTGAAAATAAATCAAATCCCTCGGCTCTGGATGGGATTGGCCTCTCGCACACCAGGGGAAGGAAGCCATTTTGGGACAACATTTTGGTGACCCAGATGAGATGGTCATGAAGCCTTGCCTGGATCCTCTTCCTGCACTCGGTAATGGAGAATGGGATCGGGCAGGACTCCTTTGGCATCTCAGAGTGGGAGCAGAGCTGGAGGGGGTGGGAGCTTGTGTCTTGCCGATGGTCCTGCAGCTCCCAGCCTCCTCCAGGACAGCAGTGAGGAGGGGCCCTGGCAATGAAGGCTGTGACCCCCAGGCATGGCATAAAGTGGAGCCTGTGGGGTGCATCTGCCAGGGAGTTCAAAGGGGGTCTACAGGGGATGGAAGTGGGGGGGTCTTCTGTGTGTGGGCAGGTGACAGTGGGGCTGTGTGGTGGCTGGGTCTTGAGGCTGGGGGTCTCTGCTGTCTGGGATGATGAAAGTGGGGGTCTCCATTGCACAAGGAGATAAAGGTAGGGATGTCTGCAGTACAGGATGGTGAAGGTGGGGTGTCTCTGCTGTGATGTGGGGGTCTCTGCTGCCCTGGGGGATGGAGGCAGGGGGCTCTGGCATACAGGGTGGTGAGGGTGGGGGGGTCTTCAGTGTACAGGATGCTGAAGGAGGGGTCTCCAGAGCATGAGATGGTGAAGGTGGGTGCCTCTGCTCTCCTGGGACGTGATGGTGGGGGTGTCCACTCTATGGGGTGATGAAGGCAGGAGTCTCGGGATGGGAAGCGTGGGGGTCCCGCCCGCAGCAGCATCACCGGGTTCTCTGCCGCGGTACCCCGAGCAACCCCAGCCCCGCCTGGCGCACAGGGAGCCGCCCCCGCCCCGCCTCGGGTTGGGCGGTGCCGGAGGAGCGGAACGGGGCGACGGGGCCGGGAGGGAAGTTCCGCCCCCGGGCCGGGCCGGGCGGGGTCGGTGCCGGTGCCGGGGCCATGCGCGACGGGAGCCGGCGGGGGCGACCGCG
>VYZT01044770.1:62850-76231 GCA_013400735.1 Pomatostomus ruficeps
GACGGGACGGGACGGGACGGGACGGGACGGGACGGGACGGGACGGGCGGCGGGCGGTGGGCTCCAGGGGGGCGGGGCTGCCGGGCACCGAACCACCGGGAGCCCATGGGCGAGACTGAGACGGGGAGCACCTCCCGGTGGGACCGAGCCCCCGGGCATCCCCGACAGCACGGGGCCCCCTGGTAATGCTGAGCAGCCGAGCGTCCTCCGGTGTACCGAGCCCCCGGGGCATCCCCACCGGCACCGAGCCCCGGTGGTACTGAGCCACCGGGCAGCATTGGGCATTGTCGAGAGGGTGAGAACCCCTGGGGGACCTGAGCTCTGAGCAGCACCGAGCCACCGGGCACCCGCGGTGGTACCGATCCGCGGGCGGTACAGGGCCCATGAGTGCCCCAGCTGGTACCGAGCCCTGGGTGCCCACGGGGGGCACTGAGCCGCTGAGCACCCCCAGTGATACCGAGCCACTGGGCATCCCTGGGTGCCACTGGGACAGCGAGCACACCTGGGTGGTGCTTAGCCCCGGGCACTGCTGGTGGCACTGAGCCCCGGGTGGCATCCAACACATGAGCCTTCCTCAGTGACACCAAGCCCTGGTGTTCCCATGCCAGTGGGCAGCCCTGGTGGCACCAAGTCCCTGGTAGCACCAAACTAGTGGGCAGTCCTGGTGGCACCAAGTCCCTGATGGCACCGAACTGGTGGGCAGTCCTGGTGCTGCCAATTTCCCGGTGGCACCCACCTGTGCCTAGCCTGAATGCCCTCGGTGACACTGAACTTTGGGCATCCTCTGGTGGCATCAGGCTGGTGGGTGGCACTCACGGGGCTATGTGGGTTCCCATGGCAGGTGTCCCCTCTGGTGGGAGCCACTCCTGCCCATACCCTGCCATTGGTGCTGCCTATGAACTTTGCTGTCCCCAGTGGGCCAGGGTCCGGCTCCATCCCTCTTCCCAACCTCCTCCATTTTAGGTATTTCCCAGCTTGGGGCTGCTCAGAGAGCAGGGGGCAGGGTCAGAAAGCTGGGCCAGGATTCTGGGGCCTCCCCAATGCCCCTGTGCTCTGGGCCTGCTGGACTGGAGCAGATGGGCACATGATGGGCAGGGCTGGGGGTACAGATGCTGCCTTGCTCCCATCCTGTGGATGGGAGAGGTGGAGCCCCACCACCCATGGGTGCCCCAGGAAGAGGGACTCTGTGTACCCCTCTGCTGGGCCAGGCAGGGCCCCGTACCCCGAGCCCTTGGCCCTGCCCAGGCCCGTCCCAGCCGGCGTCGCCCGTGGGATGCTCTGAGTCAGCAGGAGTCTGTGCTCCATCCTGTCCTCGAGGAGCCCCTGGCCTGAGTGCGGTTCAGAGGCTCAAGCCCCCCTTGCCAGCGCTGCCATCCCAGTGATGAATGTTCTGGTCTCTGTTGGGACTCTGTGCCATCTGTGAACACTGGCTGCACCGGGGCCGACATGGGGGCCGAGATCTGCCTGCCAGCTCCACTTTTCCATCGCCTGTCCCAGACGCTCAGGACCAAGCGTGTGCACATGCATGTGCATGTTCATGTGTGTGCACATGTGTGTGCACGTGTGTGTGCCCGCACAGCTGCTCCACCCTGGCCTGGCCGCACTCGCTGCCGGCACAACTATGAGCTCACGGCATCCCCACCCCAGTACCTGCGCTGGGCCCCATCCCCTGCCCGCCCTGCCACCAGAGCCCGTCCCGTGCCCCCTGCCCCGGCCGCCGCCCCCTGCCAGCACCGTGCTGGGGCGGGAGCGTCCCGCCGCACGGCCCCCCCACCGGCGTGTCATGTCCGATCAGCGGCGAGGCGGGTGCCTGGGGCGAGGGGCTTTGTGCCTGGGCAGCGTGGCTGTACCACCCCCTCCGGCCGTGGTGGCCGAGCCCATTCAGCTCCAGCGGCCTGCGGCTAATCCGAGCTGATGCCTGGCTGCGTGGCGCGGGCGGTGTCCGGTCGGAGGTTTTGGGAAAAGCCCGGCTCCCTGCTCCGCTGAGGCAGGAGGCAGCAGGGCACCCCTCCCGAGGGACCCCCGGCCTCCCGGCTCATCCTGCCCGGCAGGTTCCTGCGGGACGACTACTCCATCCAGGTGGCTATCAATGACTACCTGGACATCTACTGCCCGCATTACGAGGGCGCGGTGCCCGCCGGCCGGGCAGAGACCTTCACGCTCTTCATGGTGGACCGGGAGGGCTATCGCGGCTGCTACGAGACCCCCGGCGCCTTCAAGCGCTGGGAGTGCAACCGGCCCCGGGCGCCCTTCGGGCCCGTCCGCTTCTCCGAGAAGATCCAGCGCTTCACCCCCTTCTCACTCGGCTTCGAGTTCCAGCCGGGGGAGACCTACTACTACATCTGTGAGTCTCCTCAGGGTGCCACGGGGGCAGCACTGGGGTCACGGCACGCTGGGGCGCTGGGTGCACTCCCCGGGGTCAGAATATGTCAGGGGTCTTGAGTGCAGCTCCCCAGGGTTGGGTCTCACCAGTGTCCCCATGGAAGCGAGTTTAGGGCACATGGTGGGGTCAGGGTACATCCAGGATGTCCCGGGGTTAAAGGGAACACGAGGGTTCTGGATGATGCCGGGGTTGAGGTGCAGGGGGCTCTGGATGTCCCAAGACGGGGGGAACAAGGGGATAGGGATGCAGGGGGTGTCTGGATGCCCTGGAGTGGGGGATTCATGGCGGGTGTGGGGTGCAGAGGGGTCTGGATGCCTTTGGAGAGGAGCACAAGGAGATCAGGGTGCACGGATGGGGTCTGGATGCGCTGGGGTGGGGGTGCGGGGGGAAGTGGGGTACAGGAGGTGTCTGGATGCCCCGGGGTGGGGACTTGAGGGGTCGGGGTGCCTCCGGTTCGAGGTGCAGGGTGGGATCTGGGTGCTTCGGGGTGGGTGTGCCGTCGTCGCGTTCCGCCGGGAGGGGGCGCCCCCGGCCCGCGCTGAGCCGCCGTCGGGGGTCCCGGGGGGGCCGCGCCGGAGGGTCCCCGCTGACCCCCCCTGCCCAGCCGTCCCCAGCCCCGAGAGCGCCGGGAGATGCCTGAAGCTGCGTGTCACCGTCTGCTGCCGAGGCACAAGTGAGTCCGGCCGGGGGGGCCGTGCCCTAAAACTCGGGGTCTCGCCCGCCCCCGGGGCAGACCAGTCCCCACTGGAGGGCACTGGAGCTTCGGGGACGACTCCACGTAGCCCAGGGGAGCCGATGCCTGACAACGGCGGGGTTTTTTCAGCGCCAGAGCCGGTGACAGAGGTGCCCAATTCACAGCCCCGAGGGCGCGGGGGCCCCGAAGGTGAGTACGGGGAGGGCCAGGGAGCGGTGGGAGGCCGGGGACCGACTCGCCCTGACCGCTGCTTCTGCCCTGGCAGATGTGGTGCCTGCCCGAGGCTCCGCGGTCCCATCGCAGCCCTGCACCCTGTGCCTGGCGCTCACACTCCTGGCCCTGCTCTGGATGTGACCCCGGCGCTGCCCGTGGCAGAGGGATGGGCTCCTCTGCCCCAACGCCGCTTCCAGACTCTTCCTCACAGCCAACCCCCCCAAGCCCGTGGGGCAGCCCCAGGCCATGACCCGCCTGCCGGACCTCCGCAAAGCCGAGCTGGGGCCGGGAGCTCTGGGCTGGAAGGTGAGGGGCAGCGGGGGCTCCAGGGCAGTGGGTGAGCACCCGCCTGCTGCCCTGAGGCTTCCCTGGATGGGGCTCTCTCCCTCTCAGGGCCACCGCTTGCCGCCGGCATCGCCGCACATCGGGATTGCCACGAGTAAGCATTGCCGCACGCCGGGATCGCCGCACCCTGGCACTGCCCCACCGGCCACCTGCCCCGGTGCTGAGGTCCCCTCAGCGAATGCCTGCTCTGCCCCATGGCCATCACCTCATCTCGTGCCTTTCCCCACGGACCCCCCGCCCCTGGGGGCCAGGGACCCCCAACCCTGGAGCGGGGCGGCAGCTCCGATGGCGGCATTCGCTGCTGCCGTGTCCTCCTCCAGTGAGGACACACTGATCTGTCTTCTGAGAAGACGCCTTCCTCCGTGCCCTCAGTTTGGTTTTAACCCCTGGTAGTGACTGAGCAATACAGTATTTGCAAGATCGCTGCGGCCTGGGTGTGCGGCCCCCCCGCCGTTCCCCTGCCTGTGCCCCCCATCCCTGCACTGGTGCCAGGGTGGCTGCTCCAGGGGGATCCCTGCCCCTCGCTCCCTCCACAGCCTTTATGTCCAAGGGCTTAATTGCAGCAGTTTGATATTGAGTCGTCAGCTCCTGTCACCGGAGAACTTTAATTACAGATGAGCTGCCGGTAGTTAACACCTGGCAGTGGGATGAGCACTGGGACAGGGGCTGAGGGGGCAGTGGGCTTGGGGGTCATTCACCCAAAGCCCCCAGCCAGGCACCCTGCTCCCTCTTGCCACCCTTGGGTGTGGTTGAGGTGCCCACAGAACAGCCACTCTCTGTCCATCTCTCCATCTGCAATGCCCCCCATAAGATGCACCCTGAAGTGGGGGGCTGTGGGGAGCTACAGGGTTTCCCCCTTCCCCAGTGGGCACCCAGGCTGCTGCAGGGGCTGATCCCATGACACAACTGGATCCCTGTCGGAGTCATGGCTCTGGTGCAGCCACATGGCCCAGGCTTGCCAGCTGGCAGGAGAGTTCCCTGAGGCTCTTGGTCCTCCATCCCATGAGTGCAGCCCCCCACTTGTCCTCCTGGGGGGACTCAAGAGGAGCCCAACTCCCCCCGGGGCTGTCCACAGCCGGGCCCCCCAGCCCCTTGCCGCGCAGGCGTTGCCGGCCGCCTGCCGCAGTGGTGCCGGGCACGTCAGACAGGTTTTATGGCTTCTGGGAGAAAGAAGCTGCTTGGCAAGAGGCTGAGCGAAAGCATCGACCGTGCTACTCCCCTCCCCCCGCTCCGCTGCCTGCCCTTCCCCCACCGCACCCTGCACCCCACCCTGTATCCCATCCTGCACCCCAGCCCTGCAAGGAGGGATATCCCATCCCCCTGGGGGACACACAGGCTGCCTAGTGCAGAGGGGGGCATGTCCTGTGGGACCCTCCCCCCGGGAGGGGGTGAGACTACCTGGGGGACATCGCACCCGAGGGACCCCCATGTAGGACGCTGAGTGGGGGCATCCCCCAAAGTACCCACCTGCGGGGATGTTGGGGGGCAATGGTGCCTGTAGGACCAGCGTGTGGGGATGTCAGGGGTGATGGTGACTTGTGGGACCCTTATGCAGGGATGATTGGGGGCTGTACCCTACGGGACCCCTGTGCAGAGATTCCAGGGGACAACCATGCCCTGTGGGATCTCTGTGCAGGGATGCTGAGAGACTGCGCTCTTTAGGGCCCCCATGCAGGGATTCTGGGGTGCTGTGCCCTGTGGGATCTCCATGTGGGGATGCTGGGTGGGGGTATCCCCCCAAATAAACCCCATACAAAGGTGCTGAGGGACAACTGTGCAGGACCCCTCGTGGGGACATTGGTGGGCTGTGCCTTGTGGGAACCCATGCACGGATTCTGGGGGCGGGGGCTGCCCATTGCACCACCCCTTCCCCAGACCCTTAGAGATTCCCAGACAAGGCCAAGAGGTCCCTGTGGGACCCCTGGGGTGGGTGCTGGGTCTGGGCGCAGCAGGGCCCTGTCCTTGAGCCGGTGTTGTTTGGTATGCGGGAGCTGCCACCGGCTTCAAATCCCATCGACTTCCAATGAGCAATGCCATCAATAACGGCTAATTGATGGCGCGGCCGCTCCAAATCAGATTCCCCGTCCCCTGAATCCAATTGATGGCTCCGCACCCCGCAGCCGCCGCGGCAGAAATTGAATCTATTCAAGGAATGGGCTCCATTAGCCCAACCCTTCTGTCTCGCCATCCCCCCGCCTCGGGGCCGCCCCTACCCCCCCTCAGTGCCACCCACACCAGCCGGGATGCTGGGGTGCCATGGGGAGGAGTGTGGGGTGAGGATGTCAGGTGCCCCAGGTGGGTGGGAGTTAAACCTGCAGAAACTGCGACGGAAAAATTTATCACCTGGAATAGCAAGTGATGGGAAATGGTAATAGGCAGCACTGAGATGGAGAGCAGGATAAAGAGTGTGTCGTGCCAGGGGCTGGGAGCCGCAGCGGGCAAGGAGGGGGGGACACAGCATGGCCATGCCCACCCCATGCCCTGGCTCACTGTCAGGACAGGGACCGTGGATGCACCGCGGCACCAGGATGAGCCTGGGCACACTCCCTGAGCTCCGTGGTGTTCCCAGCAGCTTCCACTCCTGCACCAGATCCTTCACCCGGCCACGCTGCCGGTGTCCCTCCACCCACCCCTGCCGTGGCAGGGGCTTCAGTGTGCCCGAAACACCTCTCATCCCCCCAGGGTGAAGATAAGGTCAGGGGTTGCAGCCGTCCCGGGGCAGCCCCAGGACACGCAGGGGACATGGGGCGCGGTGCCCCGCCCCGAGGGCTGGAAGGGAGGAGCACGGCCCCCAGGGCGGTGGGGCCTATCCCTGCCTGTTTCCCATGGGCGAAGGGCAACGGCGGCAGCGCCCACCCGAGAGCTGTCGAGAGCATCCTGGAGATGGGAAATGGCTCCGTGTCACCATGGAAACGGGGCCACTGGCTCGACATGCCGAGGGGACACGTGTGCTGAGGGGACACGCATGCTGAGTCCTGAGGAGCAGGGCACTGGGGGTGCCAGACATTAGGCACGATGGACTGGACACCGGGCACTGGCCACAGGCTCCCCAGGACCCTGGGGCCACACCACAGAGCCCATCACCCACCTCAGACCAGCTCCCTCATTGCCCGGTGGTCATGGGCACTCTGAGGGATGCCACCTCTTCGTGATGCCACCCCGGCATGATGCCACCATGGCTGGACAGCTCCACACCACCACGCCAGGGCTGAGCACAGGGTGCGGGGGCCGCAGCGGCTGTTCCCCGAGCAGCCGCCTGATGATGCGCATCGTCAAGGTTATAATTTAGCAAAACACTCAGCGGGGGCTTGGAGGGAGCTGGCCCGCGCCGCTTAATTAACCGGAGCTGCACGCACCGAGCCCGCTCCTGCCATAGCAATGAGGGTGCGGGCACCGGGCTGGCGCTGGCGCGGCACAGGCACGCAGGGGCTGCCGCAGCCCACCCTCATCCCGGGGGGCTGGGCGAGCAGCTGGCCAGTCCCGACGGCCAGGTGGGAGCAGCAGGCAGTGATGTTTGTGTCCAACTCCAGGACCCAGGGTGGCAGTCGGTGTGGTAGGGAGGGTCACCGGGGTGTGAGACAGCCTGGCACTGGTGGGTGTACACATGCAGGGGTGTAGGCACAGATGCTGCATGTGCCATTGCCATTCTGGGCCAGGGTGGCTGTTTGTCCATGCCTGTGTCCATCTGTCCTGTCATGCCTGTGCCCTTGCATGTGCTGGAGTGCACCCCCAGTCTGATGTAATCCTGCTGGACAATAATCCTGCTGTGCCAGAACAGGAATGGGCAGGAGCTACCCTTGCTGCTGGTGCTACTTGGACCTGCTGCAGACTGAGGGCCTGCGTAGTCCCCATGCTGGGACAATCTCTGGATCCCTGGGGAGAATGATTAGGACTTCAATGTGTGGGTGCAAATGGCACAGATCACCCCCCCAGCACAGTGTCCCTGTCTCCAGGACCACCAGACAGTGAGGGCAGAGGCTGGGGTAGGTGCCCACCCAGGGCAGCACCTCCCAAGGGTGCCTGAGTGGATGTTGAGGGTTTCTGTACCAGGGTGTCACCAGACTCACACCACCGGCGTGGCCGTCCGGCCTCTCTGGGCACGTGTCCACCAGGAGGATGCTGTGGGGATAGTGGAGATGGAGCCCTGGAGTATCTTGGGCCCTGCTCCCCACATCCACTGATCTGCCCCGTGCTCCTTTGATCCTCAGGCTGCTAACGACCTTCCCTGGCAAAGAGCTCATTAGCCATGGCAGAGACCCGTGCTGCCTGAGCAGCCTCTGGCTGCGCTGGGCAAGGGACTGGTGGTCCCTGCTCTGCCATGGGCAGCTCCCCAGATCCTTGCGGTCCCAGCCCAGGGACGAGGACAGGACGGGCCAGTCCCAGCAGGTGGGAGGACTGGCTGGTGTGGCCGGCCTGTGGCCAGAGGCAAGTGCAGCCCAGGCAGATCGATGCGCTGAATTATTGAGCACAGAAGGACAAAGTGGCTGCGACAGCAACACCCCGCTGGCATGGGGCTGGGGCCATGCTTACACCCAGATGAAGCAACTGGACACCCACGGCCAGGCTGCAGGGACACTGCACCCACTCAGAGTCCTCTGCCACGTCCTTGGCTGGTGGGTGCCAGCAGCACAGGGCACCCCACATCCCCCAGCATCTCTCGGTACTGTCCTGGCCGTCCCCAGTGGTGTCACCAGCACCTCCTGCTCTGTCCCCTGTCCAGCATCCGGCTCCCAGCAGAGCAGTGTCACCTGGCCAGCAGCACAGGCCTGGGACAACTGCAGCCAGTGGAGGGACCCCCTCTTTTTGCTGTGTTCATGCCTGGCTCATGAGCCGTTTCCAAGCGATGCATTATTGAAGCCCCCCCGTGCCATCGCTCACGGCCGGCGTGACGGCAGGCGCCGCATCAGCCCTGATGAATATTTCAGGCCCTGAAATCTCCTGCGCCTGCACGCTTAGCCCTGGTCCCCCTCTGCCCCCCCAGTTTGTTGGCTCCTTTGTTTCCCTGCCCTTCTGCCCAGCACCAAGGGCACAGCACGGCAGGGGCACTGTGTCACCAGGCCCCTCTCCCTGGGGATGGTCACCTGCATCCGTGGCCGCTACCTGGGATGGGATGGGGGGCAGGTGGGCAATGCTGGTGGCCCGTTGCTGGGGCAGAGCCAGACCATCCCCACACTGCCAAGTTCAGTGCCAGCTGGGGTTCCTAGGACGGCTCCTGTGTTTCCTAGGACACCTGTGCCCATCCCTTTGGGCTCAAGGGACTGCAGGTCTGCTGGCACCATCACCTGCAGGGTCAGGGCAGGAGAATGGGGACAACCTAGGGCATCTCACATCGTAGATCTGTCCCTGGAATCCCCCAGCCTGGCACTTCCCAGTTCACTGCCACCTCTGCCAGTGCTCCCAGATGCTGATTGTAACGTGATCTATGTACGGTGGGAGCAGGATATCGACACTGCTTGTCACTCCTTCATCAGATTAACGCCACTTAGACATCACCAGACACTTCACACGGGACACCAGGGTGGCATATCTGTGATGAGCAGAGCATGCTCTAGGGCCAGTGGGGAGCCAAGTGCTGGGGCTGGCAGCCACAGACCCATCTCTGTGTCCTTGTCCCTTCCCCAGGGAGCTGCGGCTGCAGAGGGGCCAGGTGCCAGCCCCTGCCGTGCCCGCCCTGCCCAAGCCTCCCACATGGCACGGCCCTCACATCCTCCTGCACATCCATGTCAGAGCAGCAGGGGCCGGGAGCGAGGCCGGGGCTGCCACCGGCGGTTGATATTGGAGTGATCTTGAGGCCGGGAGGGAGGTTTGCCATGCGGGAGGCGAGCAGAGGAGCCGGCTGAGTCACCCGGTGCCGGCTGCTGACTCAGGCGCTTCCTGCCAGGTAACCTCCGCCGCCGGCGTGTGCGCTGCTGGGACAAGGGATGTGGCACAGGGGACAGACGGGACCGCCGCGCTGCCTGGCACACCAGCCCAGCACCCAGGCTGGGCGAAAGTGGGAGTGTGTGTTGTTGTGCTGCGCCGCTTGGTGACCTGGTCCTACCTGGGGTCCCCCGCACGCCGGGACAGCGCCGGGATCGCGGCCGTGGGAGCCACGAGGAGCTGGTGGCTCGCACTTCCCACCCGGCACCTCTGGGTGCCCACACACCCAGGGCGGGTGAGACTTGGCACAGCGGAGCTTGCTGGAGCCAGGGTTCCGGCAAACAGGCGTCTGGCGCCCAGGGCAGGAACCCTGCAGCTTCCTCCAGCAGCCCCAGCGCCGGGGTGGGCGGGCAGCGGGGCTGGGAACCGCGCACGGCTTCATGCAGCGGCTCCACGAGGAAGCTGATTTCCTCTGACGGCCCTGGCGCTGCCGCCTGGCACCGCTGCTCCCTCACTGGTGGCCTGTGCTGCGGTGGCAACTGACCCTCCTCTGCAAGCCCACAAAATCCAGCTTCACATCAATTAGCTCAGGCCGCTGAGGTGCTAATTAACGAATCGCTCCCATGTACCCCTGCGCAGTCGGGCTCACCTCTGGTCCCTCTGGTAAGAGGCTGCTCTGCCCGGACCTGTGGCTCACCGGGGAGCTGGCCTGGTGGCAGGTGGCACGGCCACCCGTCTTCACCTCCCCTGTGTCCATGCTGCCAGCACTCCCAAGCCCAGCCCCAGGATGTCTCCCAGGATTCCGCCAGAGCTGGGGCTTCCCCCCTCTCCCTGGCAAATGGGAAAGCTCAGACCCTGTGCCCTCCCCGAGGCGATGCTCGCCCGGTGCTCGTCAAGGCACTGGCGCAGCGCAACCATCCGTGAGGCTTCATTCAAATTTAACGACTGATATGGGATATAAAAGGGAAGGGGCAGGGAAGAGCGGGGCTGGGAGCCGGTGGGTACACGGTGAGTGCTGAGCATGTCCCAGGCGTGCCAGCCTGGCAGGACAGACCTATGCCCAAACACCAGCGCGGGGCTGCGAGGGGCTGCCCGAAAGACTCCTTGGAGGAGCTGGCATGAGCCAGGACAGTTCATCTCCACATGGCCATGCCAACACTGCCAGCTACCTGCTCCCCAACCCAGGCCATCCGCCCTGCATGCCTTTGGCATGTTCCTGCCGTGTCTGGCTGGACACGTGCCGGCATCTGGCTCCCGCGGGCGGGTCGGGAGCCCTGAGCTCAGCGCGTTGGGGCCTGGTAGGTGTGGCTGGTGAATATTTCATGCCCGCGTTCACCGAGCCCTTTCTTGGTTACACTCCTGCCTCCTCCCCGCACTCTCGCCATGTTTATTTATTTAATGAATTATTTATCGGTTCCCCCTCTCGCTCGGCTGGGCGCTGCCCCCCCACTCCCCCAGCCCAGCTCCCAGCCCGGTGCGATGATTTATTGAATGCCGGCTCTGCTCTGCGGTTGCGACATTCTGTCACAGGAAGCCGCGGTTAAATATTAACCAAGGCGGGCAAAGCGGGTCCCCTACCCCGCCGGGCACGCGCTCCAGCCCCTCGGTGCTCATGGATGGCAGGCAGGAGGCTTTCCCCACCACTTTGATGCCAAAAGCTGCCGGTCGTCAGTGTGACAGGCACAGGGTGGAGGTAACAGAGGGGCATGGAAAGAGTGGGGACGCAGGGCTGCTCCATGCCCCAGCTCTCCGGGACAGCTCAAGGCCTCATGTCCTCCTGAGAGCGAAGCCACCTGGGTGTGTCCCCCAGCCATCCCACCACAGACACCATATCCCGGTATGGCAAAACCCAGCCAAGCCCCTTCTGTGTGCCGGTTCCAGGAGTAATTCCTGGGGGATGCTGACACCCCATGCACACCGTGATGCTCCGGGGCTGTGTTCTGCCACCGGGGTGCCTTTGTCCCCACCAGAGCACTCGGCGCCTCCCTCTGTGGCCCCACACATGGGGGACCCCCGTGGCGAGCACGGCGTTGTGCGGGTGCTGACGGCGCTGCGTGCGTTGCCATGAGCGGGGGGTTTCCATGTGGAGGTGGGTGTTGCCATGGGTTTGCCGAGCCAAGGCGTTTCCATGGTGGCAGCGCGGTGCTGTGGGTCCTCCCAGAGGTGTGCAGCACCCTGGGATGCCGCCGCTGCTGCTGCCACTGTGCCCCAGCACCTGAGTGCTCCAGCCCCTGCAGCCCCCCAGCATTCCCCCACTCCCACCCCCAGGCAGCCAGAGCCCTTTTCCACATGTTGTGTTTTCTTCACTTCACTTCTTCGGATGAATAATTAATAGAGGCTTTTTTGGTCCTCCGGGCCCTTCCGCTGGCCCCCTCCCCCTTCCCAGCAGGGCTTTGGTGGGGGCTTGGGCTCCCAGTGCCACCAGTATGGATGGGGAATGGGGGCTGGGGCACAGCCCTGCCATGACCATCACAGCACTGGGTCTCCCATAGTGTTGAGTGTGACCAGGGGCCCTGCCCATCATCATTTTTGTCCCCCTCCATGGACTGGGGCAGCATCCACATGGCCAAAGGGAGCCTGAGAAGAAATGGGGTGGCTCTCCTCCCACACTGAGCTCCTCCCAAAGCTTTGGGGAGCCAGGAGACCCCCCCAAGACTCACCACTGGGGCATCTACACTGTGGCATCTGCCCAGGCCTGGGAGTCACCAGGCCCTCTGGGGACTCGGGGACATGACATTTGGCACCTTACCACCCCGGCCACGCTCACCACACCAGCGAGATAGCTCCTGGCAGGAGCAGCTCAGGCCGGCTCAACAAGCCCAGCCACGGTTTCGGGAGCCTCCTGGTTTCATTCACAAGCTCCTCAGGCTGCCAAAGCTTCAGGTAATGCGCGACGCCGGCACTGCTAGGGCAGAGACTGCCGGGCCAGTGCTGGTGATGTGCACATGCTCAGCATGGCCCTGGCTGGGAGCTGGGGGCGAGCTGCGTGTGCCCGGTGAGCTGCGTGTGCCCGCGCCAGTGCGAGCATGCTCGTGTGTGCACACGTGTGCCATGGTGCCGATCACCTGGCACTGGGCTCTGCCGGGCGGTGCTGCACGGCAGTTGCTAAGGGATCTCGCTGAGGACGGGCAGTGGGAGCTGGCATCCACTCAATCCTCACATGGGCAGTGGGGCCCAGCACCCAGGGTAGCACCCATAGACCCCGTGGCTCCCCCAAGGACTTCCACCCCACGAACCCTTGGGGTGTGGGAAGAACAAGAGCCTGGCCATGTGGGTGGGCACCTGGCCAAGTGCTGGCTCCTGAAGGAGGTCAAGGCAGGCGGCAGAGACCAGCACTGTGTCTGTGTTCCTTGGTACCTGGGCTGTCCTGGCACATGGGCACACACCCTCCCACACACTCCTGTGCCTCCAGGGCAGCCAAACCCCTCTGCGAATACGTGTGACCCTCATGGCCCTGGCAGGAGCAGCATGAGGACCCTCTGGAGTCCTGAGCCCCAACCAACAGCTCCCTCAGCAACACAGACCCACAGGGGCTGGTGCCCCGAGGCTCGGAGCTCCCAGCCGGGGAGACCCCAATATTGTGGGGTCCTGGCTCTGATGCCCCCACCTGTGGTGTCCCAGGGAGATCCCAGTGGCACCCGATCCTGGTGGGGCAGTCATGGGTGCCCCCACCCACAGGGGTCCCTGTGAGACCCTAATGTCAGCAGCACCTTACACAGGTGCCCCCACCCAAGAGGGTCCTGGTGAGATTCCACCTGGTCCTCGTGGGACCCGGCCCTGGTGTCTCCACCCGCGGGGACCCGCAGCCCAAGCCTGGTGCCGGTGCCGAGCAGGTGCCGGGGCGGGCGGGCCCGGGGCGGTGGCGGGAGCGCGCGCGGGGGCGCGGCG
>VYZT01044770.1:76863-89896 GCA_013400735.1 Pomatostomus ruficeps
CGCCGGCAGCAGTGACACTCCCGGGGCGGCAGCGATGGCTCCCGGGGCTGCGGGGACAGTGGCGGGTGAGGGCGGAGGGTGGGAACGGCCACCGGGAGCAGAGCAGTCGGGGGTCGGTGGCCGTGGACACTCAGCCCCTCCCTCACACCCTGCTCCGGGGCTGCCCCTGCCCTCGCCGGCGCACCCACTCCTGAGAGCGGATGTGCCATGGGGGCGGTCTGGGCTGGACCCTCCCGGGAAGGGGGGGCTGCATGCCTGCGGTGTGTCCATGGACCCCTCCATGGGGATCTGCGCCCGCTGCCATCGCCCACCTCTCCGTCCCTCGCTGGTGCGAGCGCCCAGGGGTGTGGCGGGGGCATGCATCCAGCCAAAGCAACCCCTGGTGCCCCGTGGTGCAGGGGCTCTCCTGGGCTCCCCCGGGCTCCCCCTATCCCGCACCCCTTTGTGCAGGGCGAGAGCAGCCCCAGCAGCCCCCTCCCCTGCCTTTGAGATTGTGTCACCAGGCGGAAGCTCAGGCCCCATAAATCGTGCGTGTGTGCGACGTGCCGAGGCGCAGCACAATGGCGAGGTGCTGCGCTCGCCCCGCCACGCTCGGCATCCCCCTGCACCCCCCTGCACTGGCCGGACCCCCCTCACCCCCAGCCTCATCCCCACACTGTGACATTGCAACGACGTCGGCGGGTGGGACCACCCTCACCCTCATCTCTACACGACCGAGCGTCCCCACCCCATCACCACCATGACCTGCCGCTGCCCCGGCACCTCTCGAGAGACAGGGCGGAGGGGGTGCTGGCAGTGTCAGGGCCATGCCAAGCCGGGGGTGTCGCAGCCAGATGCCCGCACCCCCTGCGCAGGCGTGTCTGGCGCGGCCGCGAGCGTCCGGCTCAGGGCATGGGCGGCGCGGTGGGGGCGGCTGCGGCAGAGCCATGTCCCAGGGACTCCGGAGCTGATATTTATTGTTAGGCAGTGCGGCAGCTTGGACGCAATTATAGCCACACGGCAAAGTGTCTGGATTAGATAAATTATGGGGGGAATTAGGCTCCCTGGGCCGCAGCCTGCAAATCCCAGCAACCGTGCTGCAAGTGGAGCCATAAACAAGCCCAGCGCGGCCCTGCGGGGCTCTCCAGGGAGGAGGGGGTTGCTGGCTTTGGCGACTCCTTGGGGGCTGCACCAGGAAGGCCACAAATTTATTGTGTCTCCTGCCATGCTGCCCTGGGTACCTCTGTTGCTGCCCTCGGCACCTCTGTTGCTGCCCTCGGCGGGACAACAGGACAAGGGCCAATCCAGAGAGCAACCTGCAGAGCCCACTGTAGTCCCAGCGATGCCTTGGGAAGCAGGGGGCTGGTGGCAGCTCAGCCCCCTGGCCACGCAAGGAATGGCTGGGGGTGCCAGGAGGCCAGGAAGGGTCACCAAGCAGGGAGAGCACACCTCGTGCCGTGGGTTTGGGGTGTGTTGGCAAAGCCCGGGGGAGGCGTGAAGGTGGGATCCTCAGATCCTGCTCCTGCTCGGCCCGGTTGTTGGTCCAGCTGTGCATTCCAGCCGCCTATCCCATCACCTCCACTGGTGGCACTCAGTGAGCCCTGAGGGTGTGGGATGACCCTTGACTGGTCCCTGCCCTCCACTCCCCAGTCCTGCCAGGAACAGGCCTGATGACATGGAATAAAGGTGCAGGACAGTCATGTCCACCCAGCACTGGCTTTTAGGGGGCCTGTAACCCTGGCGTGACCCATAGAGCAGGATCAGGGGTTCCTGGAGTGTCCCCACCCAAGCCGGGCCCTGGCATGCTGGCGCTGGTGGACACTATCTCCCTGCTGGGTGTCCCAGATGCCAAGATGGGGACAGCAATTTGTCCCTGTTCATGGACACAGAGGTGGCCAGCGCTCCTGACACTGCTGCAGCCCAAGAAGCACCCCAGAGCAGGCTGGGATGTGCCACACTGTGCCACTGACTCCGGTGTGGGGACTGAGGATGCTCGTACTGAAGGCATTGGGTACCATGGAGGGGGCAAAGCGGGAGCGTGCTGTGAGACGGGGGCACACCGGGTGCCAGTGCCTGGCTGTGGGGTCAGAGCCCACCTGTGTGCAAGGAGGGTCTGGCATTGTGTGCAGGCCCCCAGCTCATGCAGCCCTCCCAGCTCCAGCACTGCCGCTGTGCTCATCTCTTCAAGGTGGCTTTTATCTGACCGAGGCTCTGTCGCAGGCAGCGAGGGCTGGAGTGGGCTCTGGAGAGGGTTGGAGTGGGCTCTGGAGAGAGCTGGAGCAGTCTCTGGAGAGGGCTAGAGTGAGCTCTGGAAAGCCCCGGTGCGGAGCAGCCTCACTGAGGAGCATCTCACCCAGGAGATCAACCACATGCCTGCAGAGCAGGTTGGGAGAGGCCCAGGCTCCTCTGCAGACCCCAACACCAGGGCTGTGCCTGGCCGGGTCCCCCATCCCATCCGCTGGCACCCACAGGGCTGAGGACAGAGTCAACCACAGCAGGAGGGACCGGCAGGTCCAGGGGCATCCAGCAGGAGGTGCTGTGGGCTGTGGGTCAGTTGTGCCCAAGCAGGGGCAGTTCCGTGCCCTCTTGTGGGCTGAATGTAGGGACAGTGCCAACGACACCATCTCTGGCATCCCTAGGCTGGCTGGGGGGCTCAGCCAGCCCCCACCCCATGGCTCTGCCTTCCAGGTTGGTCTCCAGGGCACCCACAGACCGCAGCCAGGCACCCATCCACGGGTGCTCGCTGCGGCTCTGGCAGGAGCGGATGCCCATGGGCAGAGCGTGCTGTGCCCCGTGAGTCATGGTGCTGGGCGGCACCGAGCCCCGGCAGCGCGGCCGGCGTTCCCGTGGGAGAAGCGGCCACGGTGTCGGGGTGCAACAGGGCTGGGGCCACCTGCTCCTGCCCGGGCTGGTAATTGAGTCACCCGTTGCAGATTGATGGTTTAATTAAAACCCAATTAGAAACCTCATTGATCTTGTTAGCAACACGGGAATGTGCCGGCTTTAGTCGGGATTACAGGGATTGTATGGCCGTCAATAGTGACGGGGTTGTTGGGGGCACCTGTAGGGTGATGCCGGAGACCTGGGGTGCTTGGGGAGGGCTGTGCCTGTCACCCCGGTGCTGCCCGGTGCCACTCCGGTCCCTCCACGTGGGGAACAGCCCCCGCCCCACCCCCCCGCCCCCCCGGAGCCCCAATTCCCCACGCAGGGAGGTGGCCCCGGGGACACCGTGTGCCGGCGATGCCGTTAGCGCCCGCGCCTTGCGGCTGCGCCAGGCGAGGCCGGGGGGGCTGNTGCCGAGCCAGCGCGCGTGTGCGTGGCCGTCTGGGCGCCGTGACTGTGCAGCGCTGGCTGCGTGGGGAGGGCTGGCACGGGGGGGCCGCGCTGAGCCCCCCATATCCCCCGCGGCGGAGCGGTGGGTGCAGGTGGACGGTCGGTCTGTGTGTCCCTCTGTCCGTTGGGGTGGACCGGCCACAGTGGTCGATGCACTTTTGCCTCTCGGCTGTGGTGCTGGGTGACGGGAAGGGGACTCGTAAATCAATGGCACTTTTTTGTTCCCTGGGTGATCGATGGGCCCCGGATGCGCCAAAAGGACGAAGCTGCTGGAGCCAAACAAAGAGCCTGGCTGTGCTGGGGGCTGTCCAGTGCTGGGGGGCACCGTGCCGTCACCACATCGAGGACATCCCGCACTGCCCTGCTCTTCACCACTGGCACCACCAAGGTGGGGGTGCTGAGCCCAGCTCTGGCCCTGCTGCCCTCCAGGCCTCTCCAGCACCATGGGAATGAGTCTCCGTAGTATGGGGGTCTAGACAGGGGTCTGGTCCCCGCCGTGGCACTGCAGCTGGGGCGTGCTGCAGTGCACCAGGCGCTCCCCAGCAGTGTGGGAGCCAGTGTGCGGCATGCAGCCCGGATTTATGGCAGCAGATGGGAGTGGAGCGGCCGCCCAGCTCACCGGTGGCTGTGGCATGCCAGGTAGCCAGGGTCCCACCAGGGTCCCTCCGGTGCGGGGCCAGTGGGCACCGAGCCCGGGGCCGGTGCTGCCAGGGGACATCCATCTGCCCAGCATGACAGGCTGCTGGAAGGTACCACTGCCTCGCCAAGCTCTGCTCTACAAACGCAGTCGTGCAGAAGTGATGCTGCCCGTTCTCCTCCCGCACTTAACCCTTCGGGCACTGCCAGACCCCACCATCCCCACCGGCCATGCCATGGCTGCTGGAGCCTGGAGGATCAAGGGTGCATCCCGACCCAGGTTGCTGGTGCTTCCTGATAGCTGTGGAGTTGGCAGGGACCAAGCAGCCCATGCCTGCTCTGGGATGGGTGCTGGTGAGAAAGGCAGAGTGCCTCTCTCAGAGTGTCTGTTCCTGCCCTTCCACCCCAAACCAAGGCCTACGGGCTCCCTGGGTGGTGCTGTCAGCAGATCTTGGGGCACTTGGGCCATGGCACTGGGAGGGGCTGCTGTGTTTGGGGGTATCCAGCTGCTTGAGGTGCTGCTCTGCAGTGACTGTGCAGGAGCCAAGCATGGCAGGGACACAGTGTTGTGGCCTAAGCTGCTATCGGGGTCCCCTGGATGTGCCTCGGGCTGTGGTGGTGGCCCTGTGGCTCTCCCCATGTGGGGCCATTTCCCAGCCCCGCCCAGCTTATGACGATGCCTGTGGGGCTCCCAGCATGCCGTAGGAGCTGGCAGTGTCCGTGGGATTCACTACCGTGGCGGCCTTGCCACACCACCTGGGGCTCCTATACCTTGCCACGGGACTGGTGTCCCCCAGCCCGGGGGAGACTTTGGCGCCTCGTTAGTGAGGCTGTTTATCAGCAGCCACACTTCGTAATGAGCCGTGGCTTAACGAGTCCCAGCGTGGGGTCCCGCGGGACCGTGCCTCGGCGCTGGGTGCCACAAGGGAATGGGGGGTCACCGCTCCCCAGCACCCCATGACAGGGTGTCACGTGTGACGCTTCCTCTAGTCCCTCTGTCCCACGGCACAGCCACAGCCCGGCCGCAGGGAGTCCCAGCTGCCGGTGCCCGCCCCGGTGTGGGGCAGCTGGTATTGGGGTACGCTGGCGTCCCAGCTCTGCGTCCCGCGTGAAGTTAATTGCAATTTTCTCCTTGGGGCCATTTCTTTAATAACAAGCCTTCTCCTCCCCCCGCCCCCCTTCCCACCACATCAAAGAGGGAAGATGAAAGGTCCCGGCGCCCGCTCAGCAAGGGTGGCTGCCTCAGCACCTTCCCGGCGGAGCAGTTGCCGGCGGGTGCCGGGATGGGCTGCGGAATAGCGGCTGCGCAGCGAGGGAGGGGCCGCGTGGGGCTGCGCTCCCTGTCCCACGGGTGATGAGTTCTACCGTCGGCCCCCCCTGTTGCCCCCCGGTGCCGGAGGCGGCGCTTCTTGGGCCACCCTTTGCCACCCGACACCGCGTCCCGCTATGGTTCAGTCTTCGACGCTCCGTTCCGGGTGCCGCGGGCGCTGGCAGCGTGCCGGGGCTCCCCAAACAGCGCCGGGGGCGATGGTGCAGGGTGGGGCGTCTGCACGCGCAGCCCTGCCCGCTGCCTGCCCGGCCCTGCCGGGGAGACCCGGGGAGCCGCTCGGCTCCAGGAGGGGTGGTGGGACCCCCCCCACCCCTCACGGCCAAGGGGATCCGGAGTGATGCGCTGGGGGCTCACGGTCCGGGGTTTGCCCTGAGAGGTGGGGAAAGGGCCGTGATCCAGAGCGATGCGCCGTGAGTTGGAGCTCCACAGGGGAGCTCGGCCGCGTGTGCCGGGATGCTGCGGTCCATGTCCTGCGGGATGCGGCCGAGGGACCCCCGAGACAGCGCTGAAGGGGGCGGCGGAGCGTGGTCCGGTCAGGGTCCGGTGCCGCCGCGGCGGCTCGGTGCCGAGCCAGCGCCGGGTGGTAATTAATTGGCAGGAGCAGCGGGTCAGCGCGGCGGCGAGGATTACCGCGGCCGGGATTTCCGTCGGGCGCGGATTAGGAGCCAGCGGAGCCTCTCCTGAGTGGATCTGAGGGGATTGCAGCTCCTAATCAATGTAAATGAGGCTCCCCCAGGGCCACCCTTTACGGCATTAACGAACTAACGGGATTAGCCGGAGCAGGGTGAGAAATCCTGGCTCCGAGCTGCGGCGCGTGCCAGGGCCATGGTGGGCGGCAGCGGTGGGTCGGCTCCAGGCTGGTGGAAATGGGGAATTCCAGGCAATGCCAGGGAATGCCGGGCCCCCCCACACACCCAGGGAGTGTTTGCCGTGGAAACCCTGATGCCCGTGGGACCCTGATGGCCTTCTGAGTCTGTCTATCCGTCATGCTGTGTCTGTCTCCTCTTTGAGGCTGTCAGCAGGTTCCCGGCACACCCGGCAGCACTGTCTCGTGTGCCCGTGCTCTTGCCCATCCCACCGGTGCATGTGGCTTGACATCCGTCCCCAGCAGCCCCTGTCCCCCCCCCACCCCGGTCCACCCGTGCCCCCCAGGATGGTTGATTCTGCTCCCTGGGTCCGTGAGGCTGAGGTTGTTCAGGGGTCCCACCGTGTCGAGGGCTCCAGACAGAGGTTGAACAGGGGTTGTCACTGTTCCCAGAGCTCCAACCTTTGCTGCAACCTACCCCTTGTCCAGCCTCTGGGACCCCCTGGAGGAGGGGAACACTGTTTGGGAAGGTGCGGGGTGTGTCCCTAACCTCCCGTCCCTGCTTTCCCTTGCAGCCTGCGGCGGGAGGGCTACACGGTGCAGGTGAATGTCAACGACTACCTGGACATCTACTGCCCACACTACAACGCCTCGGTGCCCGAGCACCGGCTGGAGCAGTACGTGCTGTACATGGTGAACGCGGAGGGGTACCGCACCTGCAACACCAGCCAGGGCTTCAAGCGCTGGGAGTGCAACCGGCCCCATGCGCCCCACAGCCCCATCAAGTTCTCGGAGAAGTTCCAGCGCTACAGCGCCTTCTCACTGGGCTACGAGTTCCGTGCGGGGCAGGAGTACTACTACATATGTACGTGGGGCACCAGGGCGGGACCCCCACACAGCCCCCAAGCCCCAGATGGGTCCCCTCAGGTCCCACCCGAGCCAGTGCCCCCCACCCAGCTGGGCCCCTCTGCATCCCCAGGGAGGACCCCCTTGGCTGGTTCCCCTGCACCTCCACAATTGGGCAGCTGTTTATCTCCCAAGAGTGAGCACCTGAAGCTCTGGGAGGGGTTAAAGGAGCAAGGGGAGGGAGTACAAGATCCGGGGGAGAGATGGGGATGCAGGGAAAGATGGGAGGAAGGTTGGGGGTGTGGATGGGAATGCCGGTGCCTGATGGGGTGCTGGGGGATGATGATGTAGGATGCAGGATGCTGATGCAGGATCAGGGTTCAGGAGCTGCTGCTGCAGGGTTGCGGTGCTGGTGCCAGATACTGGTGCCAGTTTGGTATGCTGGGGCTGATGGTTCAGAACTGGGATGCTAGTACAGGGCATTGGTGCAGGATTTGGGTGCAGGTGCAGGATTTGGGGTGCTGCTGCATTCTCCCAACTGAGAGTGCACCCCTGGGCAGGACTGGACCTCCCTCCGCCCAGACTCACCAAGCCTCGGGGTACCTGGGGTTGGGGTCGGTGCCAGGGAGCCCCTCTCAGCACGCTTTTGCTTTGCAGCCACGCCAACACACAACCACCGCCGGGCCTGCCTGAAGATGAAGGTGTTTGTCTGCTGCGCCTCCAGTAAGTACTCCCGTGCCCACCCCAGGGGCTGTGGGCGAGCGGGGGCGGCGTGGCCGGCCGGCGGGTCCCCCATCCCTCCTGGGGGGGCTGCGGTGCAGGGCATCCAGGGAGTGTGACCCCCCATCCCCTCTCTCCCTCCACAGCGTCGCACTCCGGGGAGAAGCTGGCGCCCACCCTGCCCCAGTTCACCCTGCGGCCCGAGGTGAAGATCGAGGACCTGGGTGAGTCAGGCAGAGCCCCCGGCCCCGCAGCGCCGTGTCCCCTCCCCCCGCCGCCGCCCCTGGGGCAGCCCCAGCTACGGGGTGGGGGTTCGGGGCTGCCCCGCTGCCCTCCTCACCCTCTCGCTCCTCCCCACAGAAAACTTCAACCCGGAGATGCCGAAGCTGGAGAAGAGCATCAGCGGCACCAGCCCCAAGCGGGAACATTTGCCCCTGGCCGTGGCCGCCGCGCTCTTCCTCATGACGCTGTTGGCCTCGTAGCTCCCGGCTCCCGCGGGGGCCCGGCCAGCGCCGCTCTGCCGAGTGCGGCCCCCCCGACCTGCTGCCCCTCGTGAGAGCCAGCGGGGAACCACCGTGGGACCACCGCCCCCTGCCCGGAGAGCCGCCTGCAGAGCTGCCCCGCGGGGCAGGGATCATGGCACGCACCGATCCGGCTGGACTCGCCTCCCATCCCGCCAGCGGATGCGGCCACGTCCGCAGGGATGCGGCTGGGTGCGTTGCGCCTTCCGCCGACACCGTCCCGGGGCGCGGGGTCCTGCCCGCAGCCCCCCCGGTGCCCCGTGGCTGCCCCGTGGCTGGGGGGCAGCGCCAGGCGGGGGAGCCCGGTGAGAGCTGGGACCCCCGAGGCCGGGCAGTCTGTACATACCCATATAGATCTATACATACTGTACAGAGAGCGACTACAGAGATATATCTATACTGTACCATAGGCAGCGGCGCCGGCCCCGGGCTGGCTTGTACATAGTTGAACGTGTTGGATTTTCCTCGTCTTCCGTGAAGACCCGACCTATGCAAACGCACAGACACTTTTTGGGGAAAAACAAAACAAAACAAAACAAAAAAAAACATTCTCGATCTTTTTTTCAAGTGCTTTGGCTGGTGATTTTCATATTCTGCTCTTAGTCTATAAAAAAAAATAATAAAAGGATAAAAAAACGGACCCCTGTCACAGTGGCGTGCAGCATTTCCAGCCCTTGGAGGGGCTCTGGCTCTCCCGGGGGAGGTCCGGCCAGGACAGGCGTTTAGGAGAGGGCTGACCTCCACCGTGCCAACCTCCTTGCCAGGCACAACAGCTCCAGCCACGGGCTCAGTACCGCTGGCAAGGGGATGCAGGGTGCTCCCCATCACTGGCCCTGCACCCCATCGACCCCCCAGCGTCGGCAGGGAGCATCTGGCAGGGAAGCGGTGCTTCCCACAGGAATGCAGCATGGACAGCAGGAGCGCTTGCAGGTAAGGGCAGCGCGGGGGGCGCTGGGGTGGTGTTTGGGAGCAGCGGCGACAGGAGAGCCTTCCTTGCCATCCTCGCCAGCTGCACAGAGTGAGCAGACACGGGGTGCTGGCAGCCCCATGGGAACTCCGGCATCACCCCCCCGGCGCGTCTGGCTCTGCCGGGCATGCCGGCTCCTGCCTGTTTTGGGGGGATCTGGCAGACGCTGGCGGCTCCTGCGGGATAGGGGACGCCCTCACCTCCCCCCCCCAGTGCCTCCAGCAAGGGGATGTGGGGGGTTGGGTTGTGCCTGGGGACGGGGTCACACCTAAAGGGGAGCACTCAGGCCCCCACAGCCCCCACAGGCACAGGGGAGTAGCCGTGAGCTCCTGACCCTGCACCCTGCGGTGCTTGGGGGGGGCCAGTGCCCCCAGGGAGGGGGCAGCCACTCTCCCCACAGGGCAGCAGGGGATGAGGGGCTGCGGCCCTGTTCCCGGTATGGATTCCTGGGGAAGGGGGTCCGCACAGCCGTGGCGGCAGGGCAGCCGCTCTCCCCCACCCAGCAGGCGCTGCTGGGCGGTGGCTGGGTGTCCCGCCGGCCCGGGCTTGCCCAGGTGCGGAAGAGCCGACGAACCCGTCAGACAGGTCCTGGGAGCGCTCTCAACAGGCGCCGGGTTCCCCACGTCCCCCCCCGCCCTCCGACAGGCCTGGCCCGACGTGGGGCTGAGGTCCCTGCCACGGACCCCTCCCGGGGTGTTGAGGTGCCACTGGCAGCTGTCTGCTGACCCAGGGCAGGGTGGGCATGGTGTGGCTGGGGCAGCACCACCGCCACTGCCAAGGGCCATATCCGGCCAGGCACTGACAGCCAGGGCCTGACCACAGCCCCTGTCCTAGTGTGGTACCATGCTGATGGCACGTGGCATAGTGAGCCTGGCACAGCTTAGGTGGCCAGTGCCCTCGGGGGGTGCAAGGGCTGGAGTCATCGCCCTGGAACAGAGAGCTGTGCCTGCAGGAGCCCTCCTGCCCCTCGCCTCGACCCTGGAACCACTTCTTGAGCATGCATGGCACCACCGATGGCTCGGTGGGCACCGGCCACCTGGCTCAGGTCTGCTTCATGCCCCAGGGCTGAGCACAGTGGGACAGCCTAGACCCACCATGAGTCTTCTGGGTGCTGGTAGAGGAGATTCCCAAGCCCAGTTGCCCCAAGTCGAGTGGGGGGCCCTTGCTGGGACCCCAGTGCTGACATTTGGGGGCCCCTTGGGTACTTTGCAGTTCCACAGCCTTAGAAGCAGATCCAGGCAGGGGATGCATGCCAGGAGCAGCCGTGTGGCACAAGGCGCTGCTTCACCTCAGGGCAGCTCCCTTGCCCAGTCAGGGCTCTCTGGCCAAAGGCGTGAGGTCCTGGCACAGCTGGACAGCCCTGGGGCTGCGGCTCTGCCCCCACCAGGCTGGCATCGGGCCATGCCTACCTGCCATGCCTACCTGCCAGGCTGCACGCAGCCGGCACCACGCGTCACCGTGGCCTTCGCTCCCGGCCATGAACTGGACGGCTCCTCTTCCTCCCCCAGCCGTGCACAGGTGACGTCAGCCCAGTCAGGGGTTGGGGCACTCCCGGGTGTCCCCAGCCGAGAAACCATAAACACTTGGTCACGAGTTCGGCAGCCTCTGGCCAGCCCCACCTGCCCCACACGGAGCACCAGCGATGTTTACAGCATGAAATGGCTTCACCTTTGTCCTGCCATCATGGGCACCAATCCCAGCCCATTGTCACCTGCTTCCAGGTGCCGTGGCCATGACCAGGTGCACCATGCACGCACCACCACTGGCACTCCTGGTGCTGCTGCAGGTGGGCACCCACCCTACCCATGGTGCTACCCACCCTGTGTCCCACGGTTGTGTCCCAAGGGAGGTAAGAGGGCACCTCTAGCCCCAGCCTGCCCCTCAGACTGTCTCTAGCAGGGGACATGGGCTCGTCTTTCCACTCCTGATCCTCCACCAGTGCTGTGGGCCAGGCATGGTGGTGACACTGGGTCTTGGTGTGTCCATGTGGCCTCACTTCCAGCCCCTTCCCCATGTCCTGGTGGCCCTGCTCCAGGGCTGGGGTCATGGCAGATGGGACAGGAGAGCCCCTTGGCCAGCAGAGCTGGGTACCACATCCCAGTGCCATGGGATGGATCCAGCTTGGTGCCCCAGGAGGCTCATTATGCCCCTGGCAGGACCAGCACAAGGCTGGAGCACCAGGGGCTGCCCAGCCCTCCCCCTGCTGCTGCTCTCTGCCTCAGTTTCCCCAGGTATAGTCTGTCCCTGATGTGGAGGGGGCAGTACCGGGCAATGCCAGGCCCATGGGATCGGTTCCCACCACCAGCTGGCTGCACCCATCCCCGTGTCCTGCACGTGCCATGCCCCAGCTCTGGGATCCCAGGGGTGTTCCCAGGAGGTGCTCCCCTGTACAAGCCACGGCAGCGCCGGCATCCCGGGAGCAGAGGCCTCACACTGTCATTATGGATGATGTCAGGCCTGGCCACAACCAGGGAGGATGAGAGAGAAGCAGCCAGTCCCCCTCCCCGGGAGCGAGGGTGTGTGGAGAGAGGCTGGGATGCGCGGGATGCAGCTGGCATGTGGGTGGGATGTGGGGCACCCGGCCCCACAGCCTGGGCCCATAGGATGCCTTGGCTGCGGGAGCCACAGCCGCTCTCAGGTTGCGGTGCCGGCGCCTGCTGGAGACCCTGCCGCGTGCCAGGGGAGCGCTCCGCGCCCGCTGCGGCACAGGGCATGCAACATTACCCACAATCAATGGATCATTATGGAATAAACAAGAGGAAAGTTGTTTTGCAAATGCGGCTGAGTTATCGCTTCACAACACGCGGCGAAGCGTCGCGCGCCGGCCGGGACACGGATGGATCCATGTCAGAGCAAATGGGAGCCGACAGCGAGGCACCGCGCTCCCGCCAGGCAGTGGCAGCGCGCCCACTGTGCCCACCCTGACTCTGCACCTACAGCCCCATGTCCTGTACCTACAGCTCTCCCTCCTGCACCTGCAGCCGCCCATCCTGCACCCACAGCCCCCCACTCTGCACCCACAGCCCCCCACTCTGCACCTACAGCCCCATGTCCTACACCTACAGCTCTCCCTCCTGTACCTGCAGCCCCCCATCCTGCACCCACAGCCCCCCACTCTGCACCCACAGCTCCCATCCTACACCCTCAGCCAGACCTCCCAGTGAGGAGGGTTCACTCTTCCCTGGGCCTCCGGGGTCACTGTGGGGATCAGCCCAGGCTGCATTCCAGGTGAAGGTGACCCCAGGCGGGACCATGGCTGGTGGATGCTGCCGGGCAGGACTTGCCCCCCAGGCCAGGCCCGTGTGTGGGGGGGTCCCTACCTGGTGTGGGTCACTTGTGGGGGAGGGTGCTCCTGCCCTGTGCCGGTCCCATGTGGGGGAATGGGGGGTGTGTGTCGAAGGGGAGTGGACCTGGAGCGCGGGGTGAGGGTGTGGTGCTGTGTGTGTGTGGTGCGGGTCCCTGTGAGGGGAGTGTGTCCCCTTGCCCGGTGCCGTTCCCGGTATGGGGGCGGGGGTTTGTGTCTCCCAGCCCGGTCCCGGTGTGTGGGGGTGTGTTTGTGTCCCGGTTGGTGCCGGTCCCGGTAAGGGATGGTTTATGTCCCCCTGCCTGGTGCCGGTCCCGGTATTCGGGGGTGCGTGTTCCCCTCTGTGCCGGTCTCGGTGTGGGGGTGGTTTGCAGTCCCCTGATCGATACCGGTGGGGGGTGTGTCGTTTCTGTGTCCCCCCCCGCCTCGTCCCGTGTGTTGTTGTGTGAGCGCGGGGCGGTGGCGGAGGCGGGGCGGCGGCGGGGCCGTACTTAAGGCGGGGGGCGGGCGAGGGGCCGCCCGTGGAGCGCAGCACCCGCGGAGCGATGGGGCAGCCGGGGGTGCCCCTGGCCCTGCTGGGGCTGGGGCTGTG
>VYZT01044771.1:0-14533 GCA_013400735.1 Pomatostomus ruficeps
GTGGATGACAAGTTGACCATGAGTGGCAGTGGTATCCCAGGGTGCATTGAGAAGAGTGTGGCCAGCAGGTTGAGGGAGGTGATCCTCCCCCTCTACTTGGCCCTGGTGAGACCACACCTGGAGTGCTGCGACCAGTTCTGGGCTCCTCAGTACAAGAGACACAAAGAGCTACTGGCGAGGATCCAGTGGAGGGTTACAAAAATGATTAGGGGTCTGAAGCATCCCTCTTATGAGGAGAGACAGTGAAAGCTGGGCCTGCTTAGGCTTGGCTAAAAACTGGGTGGGGATCTCATCAAGGCATGTAAATATCTCAAAGGAAGGTGCCAAGAGAATTGTGCCACTCTTTTCAGTGGTGCCTAGGGACAGGATGGGGAGGAATGGCCATAAACTAAACACAAGAAGTTTCACCTCAACATAAAGAAGAACTTTTTTACATTGAGGGTGACAGAGCACTGGAACAGGCTTCCCAAGGAGGTTGTGGAGTCTCCCTCTCTTGCAACAATCAAAACCCACCCGGATGCATTTCTGTGTCACCTGCTCTAAGTGACCCTGCCTTGCGGGTGGATTGGACTAGATTATCTCCAGAGGTCCCTTCCATCCCTAAGAACTCTGTAATTCTGTGATATGTGAGGTTTCAAATCTGAAGAATGTTTGCTAATATTAGTAATCATTACTATAAATTACTTGCTCTTTTTCTTTACCTTCTATGTTAGTCATTGGACTTGTGATAAAGTCATCTGTGAAAAAAATTTTAAATGATACATTGCAAAATCTTGGGCTTAAAGACAGATTTATGTGTTACGGATATATAAATATGAAGTAAAAAATAGGGAATTTCTCTGGCAACCCCTCCACTTTGGAATGTGCAGACTACAACAATTTAGGTTACATTCCAGGGATTTCTCATAGGCAAAATACTGTTATAAAACAATAGCTTCTGCATTTTATTTCACTGTGTATTCCCAGCTGTGCTAATGAGACCCTTCAGCGTGTGTGCCTGTGTTTAACTCAATTTCCATTAAGTGTTTGTAGTTCATCTTACAGTCCTACAGTACTCTAGAAATTTGTGGAAATATCTATTTAGATATGAAAATGCCCAAATTTCTCAGCCAGAACCTTTTAAAGAAGAAACAGACTTTTTATTTCTGTAATAAGAATTAGATAAATTAGCTGTCCATGATTTGATTTCAGATGTCTTGCAATTACCAAGAGCTGGACAAGAGTAGGTAAATACTTCTTCAGGTGCTGTCACTGCAAGCACAGCGGATAATGTGTGGTTCAAATACAGGCTGAAAGCAATTCTATGCTTTTGACTCGATTTTTTGTTATGTAGTTACACTTGTTCTTCACCCTTCAATACCACTAAAAATACTCCTCATCTGACTGACCTGTGGGGATCAGCTGTTCTGTGGGCATTTAAAAGGATGCTAATAGTTTGATGTAGAAACAAATTTAGGCAATTTCTTTATTTCAGCATTCCCTGAGTAGTTGTTACATCGTAGTGATGTGAACAGCCTGCTCTGAGCCATCCTTGCTTTCAGAACAAACATGTTGCACATGATTTTTATACTGTACAGGATAAAAAATAAACTTCTACAGCCACTAGGATGGGGAGAGGATGGGCAGACCTCAGTCATGTGTAGGAATGATATCCTGGGTCATTGCCTCCCCCATCATTCAGGCTAGGAATGAAGGATTCATACTGAAAAAGGATGGACCATTGTCTTAACCAAAATATCTTTATTAAAATATGAGAATCTCAGTTATATTTTTTCCTAGTGAATAAAAATATAAAAGATCAGTTTACTTATACATTAATTTAAGCTAATAATAAGCAGAAATATTCCCAGCTATCTAGAACCTAAGATAATACTCTTTCAAGTATTTCAGTGTATCACAAGAGACATATTCGCATGCAACTAGTGCTCTGGTGACACATTAATGAAAATGTTATAAACATCTACAGAGAGCTCACAGAAAAAAGAGGTGGCTTTGAAGATATATGGAAACACAAAAGCTGCAAAACTGAGTTTTGCTTGGAATATTAAGACATTTTTTCAGAGTTAATATAAGGTAGTAAATATTTCCTGATATCTCTGGCAAGTTACATGAATTTGATAAATAGATAAAATTTGAGATCACCAGGCTATTACATTAACCTTACCCCTTACATTAAGGGGTAAGGTCATCAGCATGCACCAGGAAGTGTTGGAAAGATCACCAAAAACTAGTAGTGCAATATGAACATTTATAGAGAATTATAAATATAGGTAATCCAACCTTAGAATGTAATGGGCAATTCCATGGGGTTATAGCTGGGTTGTATTGGTACCAGTGCTGTTGTAGGCTAAATTCTGTTAAACTTTTAAGTATTTTTATGAATTAATGTAAAATTTTACCCTCTTCAATACCTGGTATTAGAAGAATAACTTGTAGCACTATGTACTTAAAATTAATATTTTAGGTATACCAGGTAACCAGGAAATCAACCTTACTTAGAGCAAACTAGACAATCTCAACAGTCAAATGAAAACAGAATCCACATTCAGGAGCACCAAAAAGAAGTGTAGTTGTACTGTCAGTGTGCAGAACAAAAACTCAAACAAATGTCAATTTTTTTATTTCCATACTATATTTGAAAAGCTCTTACTTGATTCTATGAAATTGTAATAGTAGTAATACATTATTGTGATTACTGTGTTAACTAAATTTAAGAACTTATTTTTAAAAAAATTTATTTGAAATGCTTAAATTTCTTTGCCATGTCCACTGCACATTGCAAGCACTCTTCTACAGGGTTTCCGCCTGTCATGGCTTAATGCCAGATGGCTGCTAAGTACCACACACTCACTTGCTCACTGCCCTCCACACCCCAACTCAGTGGTATGGGGAAGAGAGCTGGAAAAAGTTCATGTGGATTGAGATAAGAACAGTTTAATAATTGAAATAAAGTGAGGGATATTCATAATAATGATTAAGGAGATAACAAGAAGAGAGAAAAGAACAAATCCCAAGAAAAACAAGTGATGCAAAATGCAATTGCTCACGACTTGCTGACTGATGCCTGGCCTGTCACTGAGCACGGATTGGCCCCTCCCTGTCAATTACCTCCAGTTCACATACTGAACACGATGCTTTATGGTATGGAATATCCCTTAGATCCGTTTGAATCAGCGTTCCTGACTGTGCTCCCTCCTAGTTTTTTGTGCATGTCTTCACTGGCAGAGCATGGGAAATTGAAATGTGCTTGACTTAAGGTAAGTACTACTCAGCAACCACTGAAATATCAATGTGTTATCAGCATTATTCTCATAATCTAAACACACCTCATTGTATCAGCTACTATCCCAGTCAAAACCAGGACAGTATCCACCTGTTATTCTGTAGTATTTAAGTCATGCCCAGGTTACAGAGTATTTAATACATCCCATTTAACCACCATCACTTTTCCTGTCTTGTGATATATATACACACAGATAGCATTCCCTTAGTCTACGGGCAAATCCCTATAGAATGTCTACTGAGTTTCTAGTCCATGATTTTGGACGTCATCGGTCATAACAGTCTTTCAGAACAGGATTGATGGTGTGCTGTGTTGGACGGTTGCATGCTGAAGTCAAATCTGATTCCATCGCCTCTGAGATTGTGTGGTTTCATCAAAATCCATTTTTTATTAATCTGTGTGATTTTTAGTGTCATACCCTTGTTAGTGTGATTGAAGGAGAGTTGGATTGAGATCTCTGTGGCAGTGGACCAACCAGCTGCCTCCATGAGAGCTGGAGAAATAACTTAGGCAGATTTTCCTTCCCAGGATAGTGAAGCTGAGGAAGATGGAGGCAGCATGCTTGAGGGGAATTCCCTCTCTGCCACGTTTTAACCCTGTCAGTCATAGATTTTGTTTCACCTCTTTTATTTTAATATTCCTCACACTGTATTACTATTCAACAATTGCCAGAAACTTCTGCTGTTCTGTAACATTCATAGGTTAATGCAAATATATTCCGCCTTTGCCCAGAACTTATTGAAAAACTGTCATCCCATGTCAATCTGTGACTTGATAAGAACCCTGGACCTCAGCTTATGACCACCCCTTCCATTTCCCTATAAAACCCTGTGTAACGAACCCCTCGGGTTCTCTCTGATAGCCCTGTACCCTGAAGAAGCAATAAAAGTCTGGGTGCTGCTATCAAAGAGTCCATTCTCTCTTCTTTACCTCTACCTGCTTTATTGACATCGGGTTCTCTGCTTTACACTGCAAAGGCAAAACCTTGGTACATAGATAAGCAAAAGACAGCACTCATCTGGAGTGGCAGGACACTTATCTGACCAAGGCGCTAGATAGATTGCACCACAGAAATCCGGGTAGTACTGCCGACCCCATAAAGCAATAGATCTCCAAATCCAAAGAGGAGGAGGCAGGCACCGTGACTTGGCAGGTTTGTGGGAGTGTGATAGAATCAATCTTCCAGGCCTCTCTGTATTTATATTTCAGCCATTTTCCTTTATACCACATAGGCTTTAACTGATTGCCTTGCTAATTGCACATTCATGTCAAGCCCACGCCTCAATCGTAAGCCTATCTATACATTGCATCTCCTCCTTGACGTCAGTATATAAAGTATTGGTCATTTTCCTCCTTCAAAAATGCCTAAAGCCAGGTAGATAACTTTCATCTCTGTAAACGGACTTCTTCAGCAGTTTCCAAGACTTGTCATAGAGGACTCCATACAGATGATTTCTACCTCTGAGGCTTTCCTGCAGCTTGGCAGTAGGAAGCCATCAGTAAACAAGGCATATTTCTTCTCACTTCCTGGTAATTTATTATACACTGGAGCCTTTTCAGCAGGAATTCACCTGTGGCAGTGGGCTAGGGGAACTCCCTCTCTGCCACGTTTTAACCCTGTCAATCATAGATTCTGTTCCACCTCTGTTATTTTAATATTCATTGTATTGTTTTACTATTCAACAGTTGCCAGAAAGTTCTATGGTTCTGTAACGTTCATAGGTTGATGCAAATATGTTCTGCCCTTGCCCAAGACTCATTGGAAAGCTGTCACCCCATGTTAATTCGTGATTTGTTAAGAACCTTGGACCCACCTTATCACCACTCCCTTCCCCTTTCCTATAAAAGTCTGTGTAACGACCGTATCGGGGTCCCTCTGGTAGCACGTATCATGAAGAAAAGAACATCATTAAAGTCTGGGTATAGCTACAGAGGGTCCGTTCTCTCTCTTCTTTATTTCTACCTGCTTCAAATTACCATCGGGGATTTCTGCTCTCACTGCAAAGCACAAGCTAGGTACAGAGATAAGCGAGGTAAGGTAAGGCAGCCGATAGTGGCAGCCAAGAAAGCTTATCTGACCAAAGTGCTGGATAACGGCAGACTTTGCAGCACCCAAGCAGCCTGCAGAACCCCCAAAGAAGCGTTATTCACCTGAACCGAACTATCTCCTGTCTGATTTGTTCAAAGGACCCTATTTGAAATCATTCTTCTTCCAGGTCACTTGAAAGAGTGGGCTGGCAATCAGACTGTCATTTGGAACCTGCATTCTCTAAAAACCCACGATGCTTAAGAAAGTTTTTTTTTAGTTGGTGGAGATGTAGCTGTTGTTTTGTTGACTGCATCTATTGGGATCTGATGATGTGAATCTTGACATTTTATTCCTAAAAACTAGATCTCCTGTTGGCCTCCTTTTTAAATGTTTGTATGTGAAAACCAGCTTTCATATGGATTTTGACTTTTTCTTCCTTTTTTCAAAAACTCTTTCTTCTGGATTGCTGCACACAATGATATCATCAATGTACCACTGGTGTTCTGGAGCTTCACCCTGATCCAGTGCAGTCTGGATCAGTCCATGGCAGACAGGAGAGCTGTGTTTTATCCCTGGGGCAGTCATCTCCAAGTGTACCACCAAACTGTGTTCTGCACACTGCCACCAAAGAGATTGAGAAAAATGCATTAGCGATATAAATTGTGGTGCATTACTTGGATGCCTTTGGCTCCAGTTCATATGGATATTGTAGCATACTTGGCACAGTAGCACCCTGCAGTGCCATGGCTTCATTCAGTCCACAATAATCTACTGTTTGTCTTCATTCTTCATTAGAATTTTGCACTGGCCATGTGGGAATATTAAAGGGTGAGTGAGTGCTGTTGATCACTCCTTGGCTTTGCAGTCCACCCATCAGTTTACGGATGGTAACTGGGGAGTCTCGGTTAGTGCAATATTGTTAGTGCATTGCTGTGGTAGCAATCGTTAGCTGTCATTCTTCAGCCTTCACCAATCCCACAACAGAAGATGCCTTTGAGAGGCTGGTCAAGGTACATAGCTGCCTAATTTCCTCTGTCTCCAAGGCAGCTACACTGAAAGCTCACCTGTTCCCTTCTGGGTCCATGAAATACCTTCTCCTGAGACTGTCTATGCCAAGGAGGCCCTTCAGAGAGATTGAAACAAATTATAGGGCTGGGCAATCACCAGCTGTAGGAAGTTTTACAAAGGCAAGCTCCAGATTCTGCACCTGAGATGGGCAACCCTGGATGTATGGACAGACTGGGGAATGAGGGTCTGGAGAGCAGTGCTGCAGAAAGGGACCTGGGGGTCCTGTTTGGTGGGAAGTTGAACAGCAGTCAGCAGTGCCCTGGCAGCCAGGAAGGCCAAGCGTGTCCTGGGGGGCATCAAGCACAGTTGGGCAAAGGAGGGGATTGTCCCCCTCTGCTCTGCACTGGGGTGGCCTCACCTCGAGCACTGGAGGCAGTTTTGCGTGTAACAACATAAAAAAGACATTAAGCTGTTAAAGACCATCCAAAGAAGACCACAAGGATGGTGAAGGTTCTGGAGGTGAAGCCTTATGAGGAGTGTCTGAGGTCACTTGGTTTGTTCAACCTGCAGGAGACTGAGAGGAAACCTTTCTGCAGTACACAACTTCCTTGTAAGGGGAAGAGAAGAGACAGGCATTGATCTTTACCTTCTTGTGACCAGTGACAGGACCTGAGGGAATGTTCTGAAGTTGAGTCAGGGGAGGTTTAGGTTGAATATCAGGAAAAGGTTTTTCGTCCAAAGGGTGATTCAGCACTGGGACAGGTTCACCGGGAAAGTGATCACAGTCCCAAGCCTGTCTGAGTTCAAGAAGCATTTGAAAAACACTCTTGAGCACATGGTGTGACTCTTGAGGTGTCCTGTGCAGGGCCAGGAGTTAGAATCAATGATCCTGATCAGTCTCTTCCAACTCAGCATATTCTACGATTCTGTAATCCATGAATGATGCACAAAACTTCTGAGCCAGTCTCCATGCAGTTTTTTGCCACTCATTCCTAGTCAGGCTGACTTTAGTCTCCAAAACAGTCAGCTGGTGGGATCCCCTTGTCCCTCTGGAAATACAAGTGGGTTCTTCCCCATATGACTTAATGTCACTGTGCACCTCTGTCTCCTAGAGTCTTACACTCACGTGGGCCCTATGTGGCAAAGGGCTGTGTCTGATTCACATAGTACAATAAAACTGGTTCTCCCTCTCTTCCACCTGACTGGAAGCAGCCCCCCGTAGTCCTTCTCATAGGATTCTCTACTTAATTGCAAAATTGTAATTCTACGTAATTGCAAAAATGAGTTAAAACTAAAGTCTCTCTCCACAAAATATTTCTGCTAGAAATCCAAACAAGATAATCATCTTCCACATTTTCTCACAAATTTTTGATAAATTTATCATGAAAACTAATGTGAAAATTCCAGAAGTTTTCCTGAGACTAAAATCACACTTTTGTATGGCCGTTTGGTGAAGGACAGAGAGTAAGACTGGAAGAATCACAAATATTCCATGGAATCATAAATAGAACATGTTTTCTTTGTTAATGTGTTGGCTGCCTGTAAAAGTTCAGGAATTTGCTTACTTATGAATTCTATCTAAGCACAGTTGTTGAAGGGGAAGCACTAGATTAGTCCATTCAAGCTTTTTGACACATATATTTCCCCCTGTCATTTCAATATTATTGCATACTAAAGTATAACACGGATGTAAAATTAAAGCAGTAGTGTAAGAATGCTAAATTTTAAAACAAGTATTTAATTTCAAGGTCAGTCCAGTTAGGGAAAGGAATGCTTTCTAGAAGAAATTATATGTTCTATTTCACTAAACCCGATACAAATCTGATCCAGACTTCAATACTCTCCTTCATTACAACTGTGTGTGATGAATTAGGCCAGCTGGGCTGCATAGAAAGGATCTACCCACACAGACCTAATTGTGAGATCTGGTCTTGTGACAGAGATCATGAGAAGGCACAGTTCATAGTACTTGTGTTAGTTGTCTGCTCAGCCAAATTGTCTAGATACAGGCACTGTATTTCAAGGGAGAAGAGAATAAATCTGAGACCAAAAAATTAATCTATGAGGAATTACTGAGTATATTAGATGTCAAATTAGAGATGAAGGGCCACTCTGCTTGTCTTCAGGTGTCTTCACACTAACTTTTCAGACAGAGGTATTCATTTCTTCCTAGACCACTATGGGTAAAATCAATTTAATTTTGCTTTTGTAGTGATCCATACAATTCTATTACACCATGTTGTCATGATTACATGATCTCACATCTTTCCAGCTTAGTTATAGCCTATTCAGGTAAGAGCTGGAATCGATGATCCTTGTGTGTCCATTTCAACTCAGAATATTCTGTGAACTTCTCTCCACTGCTTTTTTACAAAGCTATCCTGGGGTCTTTCATTTGCAAACTGTATAAAGACATCATAACTCTATGGACACAGAGTGAAAACAGTAGGGATTCAGATAATATATTTCTTATAAATGGCAAGTAAATTCATTTTTTAAAGCTCAAGTTAAATAAAAGAATCAATATAAGTGTTCTTTATATTTGAGAAAAGAGTATGAGACGCAAGAGTTAAGGAAAAAGAGCAAACACAAGTGATGAGATTTTCTTTTCCACCCTTTCAACATCAATGAATATTTTATTGAATTCTGGAAGGCATAAGGGAACATTTTTTTTATTCTAAGGAAGTGAATTTTCAATGGGATTTTATATATTTATTCTAGGAGTAGCATTTATTACAACTGCTTTATTTTCTAGTAAAATTTGTTAAAGGCTATGAAACCAGGTCTTTTTAACATTATAAAATGAAGGTGACTATTCAGAGACTATTCTGTTCAGCATCTCACTGTTGAGGTACCTGGTCTTTGCCAGCGTAACCATCTTCTGCTAGCATCAGTTCCAGTGAAATCAAAAGAAGGCATTGGGTAACTCTAGCTGATAATTAGATGAAAAGTTGTGTAGATTCTTCAAAACTGCGCAGCTCATGGAGGCACAACAGAGTCCAGGCCCTGACATTGCAATCCTCTACACTCTTATGTTATGATATTAAAGAATCAAAGAAGAATAACAACCATGCTAAGAGCAGCCTTTTTTTTTTTTTTAATGATTTAATGCTTGTACTTTCAATTGTGCTGTTTATTTCCTTGAAACAACTGTTTGTTCTTGCACTAAATTCAACAAGGCTCATGAGTCACAAAGTTTGAAATTGATTTGGCTTTCTGGAGCAAACCCCCTATGTATTTCTTCATTTGCTGAAAGGACATAGGCTCACAAGATTTTCAGTACTCCTGGTAGCCCAGGGGAGAGCTCTTTAATTGGTGGGTGTACAAAAAAAATAATAATTCCCTTGTAAGAAACTTCTCTCCTACAGATGCTATGCTGTATTCTTTTATCTGGGTTGAGCCTGGAAGCAGCTGAGTACCTTTAATTCCCTATTGAAATCTGTGGGGGCTGGTAGAAGTTCTTTACCACCAGCTCATTTCAAAAGGAATTTGAGTAGCTTGGATCTTCAGAAGGCTGAACCCTTGCTGAACTGCTCAGCTATGGCCCGGAACAGAAAGTCCTCCCCAGGGGGCAAAATGTCACAGCTGACCCTACTCTGAGAATATTGGACTACAAGACCTCCTGAGATCCCTTCCATATGGAATTTTCCTGTAGTCCAAAACTCCTCTTTGTTTTAAACAATAGCTTCAGAGTTCACCAGTTGCTGGGTAGAATTCTCTCTACATCTAAAATACTGGAGTGGGTGGAACAAAAAGAGTTTAATAGCCTTAGCTAAATATTAGAGCCCTAAGTCATATTATTCTTTTGGGTTTTGGTTTAAATTTGTCCTCAGAATAATTTTTATCTCAGGAGGGAAAAGAAGAAAGAGCACACTAATGACCTTTATGTTTTGAAAGAGGTGAGTAAAAATTTATTAAACTGCAGTCAGGTAAAGCTCTTTGCGCAGCCAGACAGGGAAATATTTGCAGAGACTTCAAGGTGGGCTTTGGGCAGGAAATACTTTGGATTCATAAAAGTGAAAAAGTCTAGCTAAATGTTTACCTTGTATGTAGCTTGAATTAGTCAAGTAAAAACAGAAGGTCATATATGACATTTGCAGATATCTCCAGATAATACTAAATATAGGCAGGAGTTTGTCTTTGGGGAAAGGGGCCTTTACACTGACATAATGCTAGTTTTAGAATTTGCTTCTGTCTCACACAATATACCTAATACAAGTGCTTTACATTAAGAGAATATAATTATGAGGCTCAGCTATGCAAACATTGTAATCAATATTTTGAAATAGCACTGTAACAGTTAATGAGAATTTCAGAAATTACCAGGAAATATGTTAATTTTTGAACTGGTGGATGACACTAAAATGAGCAAGAAAGAGTTTTGCTACAGTAATAATATTAGACTAGTGGAATACTAGGGTATCTTTCTTGTCTTTTCTGGGGTTTATTCCCATTTAAACTATAAGAAGATTGAAAGTATACTCTGATAATATGAGTTTCTAAAGGAAATACATTTGCATTCAGTCAATAATGATGATAATTATAAAACGTACAATATGGCTAACTTCACAATCTTTAATGTACTTATCCACAAAGAACATCCTGTAATGGAAAATGTATAGTTATGTCCTGTCACATAAGTTGAAGGCTTCCTTTTGAATGGCATACAGTGAAATTTTAAAGTGGTTTTGTGGGATTAAAATTAAACAAAATCCACTCAAATATTTTAGGTCACTAAGTACCTTTATAAGATTGGCCAAACACTGAATATCAATGGTAATGCATAGGTAATGTTCACCTGCTAAAGTTAATCTTTTGACTTAGCATTACAACCTAAGCTTTTAATTCCTACTGGAATTACATTCCAGCACAGGAACTTCTCTGACAGCTCAAAATTTAGAATGAATTAAATGTCCTCCCAAAGTCCCATATGGCCTGAGTAGGCAACAGCCAACTACTGCGGACTAGACAATGGCTCAGGGCAGCCTCACGGAGGATGGTGCAAAATATCAAAAGATTGTACTTTGTCATACCCTTTCTACTATTCACAGCTGAGATCACTGATCAGCTGTGGAAGCACCTTGTCTGTGGTGCTGATTCCATGAGCTTTGAACCTTCTCCCAGACTCAGACGCTGCTTACATATGTGTCTCCTGCTGCCTGCACACCATTAACTTGGGCTACTCCATGACCCAGCTGATCATGCAGGTGTGTCTAGACCCCTGTGCCACCTGAGACACCCACCTGGGCTGTCAGCTCTAGTGCAGGAGCTGCAGGCTGCTTCAGAACTGGGCCCTCCTCAAAGTGAGAATAATGCTGATGGCTCTGAAGTGAAATTCTTGTGAACCCTTTTCTGGAAGTGTCTCATTTTCTTACTGACTTTAGGAGGAGCACGGTTATTTCATACAGGTTCTAACAGTGGGATTCTGTTAAAAGCAGCTGTTCTGACTACACATGTGTGTGAAGAGGCCAGCTAATGTCCAGCTCAGCTGTCCATGTATATACCTGCTTGCTATCATTTGAAACATCTGTGCCATTCTATACAGCTTTATACAACTGCACAGACAAATAAATGCAGCAGGACCCAGGCGAGATACACACCTTTTGGAGCAGCAGATGGAGGCCAGGACTTACACCTCAAGAGTGTCTGTCATGGCACAAGGAGCTGCCATATTGGTAGCTAAACCAAGCCCAATGACTGGAAAAGGAGCAAGGGCATCTGACACTCACCTATAATCCTGACTCTAGATGCAGAATTTTAGTCCCACCTTATCCTCAAACTGGATTCCAGCTCGTATTCTTAGATGCATGAAGTGATATGAGAGGTTTAATTCAGTTGCCTAAAGAAAGGATTTGGTGCCATTTTAGGCACCATGAGTTTTTTTATATAGCTTCTACCTGCCACTGATGATCCAATTCAAATGGAAACAGGGCATCTAAAATGACAACAAGATCCCTATGTTTATTGAATTCCATCTAAGATGTCATCTGAGTTCAAAATTTCAAAAGCAGTAGGGGCAGAACCAGGATGTTTGATGGCCTTGTTGCTAAAAGCTGAGAGGAATGAGGGTGGAGAAGAGAAAGGGATGAAAGGAAAGAATTAAAATCTCTAATCATTTTTGTAATCTGTGAGTTTGCCTTCAAGACTTTCAATGTTTATTTGCAGCAAACATCCAAATATATTTAGCCATATCTTGAAATTCCTGATGTTGGCAGTCCTTATTTTCCACTTTGACCTTCACAATTACTGCTAACTACTGGATAGATCTAATGGTGTCAACAGAGTACAGTACTGAAGTTATCAGTGGTAAAAGTCTGCTGTTCAGGAAGACTGCTTATACTCAAAGTTTCAGAAAAGACAATAATTTTTTGCTTACTTATATACTGGTTGTTATTGAGAATAGTATAGCAATACTAATGGCAATCAAAAGAAAGAGGAATAAAATAAATCCTTTCTAGCATAAAAACGTTTAATGAATTATACTTAGAGATCAGTATTTTTTACTTTCTTTCCTGATATTCCTTTGTGGATGTGCTGTATCTGCAGCAGTTCATTAATTGTCAGTAAATCTAATTATGCTATATTTACAATGTCTAATTTACCTTTACTTTCAGCTAATTGGCCAATTAACTTGATTTGGGGAATAATCAGTTTGAAGTGCTGAGCACACAAATGGAAGGGGAGGACAAAAGAACTGAATAAATTATATCATACAGATTTATTCCTAACCATTTTTCTGAAGAAATGTAGTGGCACCCTACCCCCACTTCCCCTATCCTTTTACTACCTAAATGATGAAAAACTGCTATAGGTCAAGTTAAATCTGAAAAGTATGCCAAGCCTATGTCATGTTTTCATCCTTGGAACAGTCTGAAGTAATGCAGACTTTGCCTACTATTTTTACACTACAAACCAAACACGTAGAATATCTGAAAGCATCTGAATCTTCAGTCACTAAAATCACTCCAAGACCATGAAGAGAAAGTGATTATCCAATTTATTTGATTGCATGCTATACATACTCCGAGTTCCTACAAAGGGGTGTTATTAGACAAGTTCTTATTAAGACCATCAGCAAGAACTTAATATCCTGCCTTTTGAAAAATTTTAGCTTGGTATAAATCCAGAACAACTGAATATTTTTCCTCGCTCTGTGATGCAGTTTTCCCCTCCCGCACTCTTTGCAGAATGAGGAACTGTAATTGGTTCAGAAGAATACTATAGCATGTTGCTGAAAACCTCCCACTATCTGAAAAAATTTAATCAATGAATAGTTTTATGATTTATTATACTAGCTAGCTATTTTATAAATCATTATTATAATTAATAAATTATTAAATAAGCAATTTCACCACTGACTTTGCAGTTTTTGCACAAACAGGTGTTTTAAATTATCTAGCTGTTGGGCAATAATCTCATAGAACTGAAATTCTGTCTTAAAGAGGAATATTTGAACAGATCCTGACATTAGTGCTCTGGACATTTCAGGCAAGTTTCTGGTGCAATTTTAAGCTGATGACTGTTTTCAAGAAGTAGATCAAAAAACTCCTTTTCCTCTCTGAAAAGGAATTCATACAATCCAGAAGTATTTCTGCAATTTGGACCAGAAGCACCATCAAGCAGTGGAAGCAGCCTGTCTTTCCCTAATCATATATATTATATGCCATGATTGGTGGCTGGATAGATAAACTGCTCGGTTTGGGCAGCTCCAGAGTTCCTACAGCCTGGCTGGCCAAAGGTAAGTAGTCTGTGTTATGTTAGAAGTCCATAGTATTTTAGAGACAGTGTTTGGACAGAGAAGTGGCTGAAGTATGTAGTTACTGTTCTGTTTCAACCATATCAGTAAAATGAGAATTATATGATGAGCTGTGTTTCATCAGTTGTGTTATCTGCTGCAGTAAAATGTGATTAAAAAATTGCCCTCATTACCAGACTTTGCTGCAGGTTTTCTGTTGTTTACTTAACTGCTACTTTTTTTTTTTTTTAAATTTAGGAAAGGTTTGAAAATTTCATTCTAATGAGAAACGAAACACTTGAACTTCAAAAGTCTGCCTCCCTAATGGCTTGAGTGAATGTTTTCTAAGTGGGAGTCTTTCAAATCCTTTCCGTTGGAATTGGATTGGATCATATGTTAGGATATATGTTTAATGTTCTCTTGTTAATACATTAATATTCTTTTAACAGTTGTATACGTTTAGTATTGTCTGAATTCA
>VYZT01044773.1:0-41335 GCA_013400735.1 Pomatostomus ruficeps
CGCCGGGGCCGCGGAGCGCCGCGGGCAGCGGCAGCCGGGGGCGGCGGGTGCCGAGGGTGCTGCGGGCTCCAGCAGAGTTCTGCTGCGCTGCTAACTTTCTGCCAAGTAATGAATAAATTAGCGCCGCTGAAGGGGGAAATAAATGTTAGAGGGAGCCGCCAAGACCCACAGCGATTTTTGTCGTGGAAATTGTTTCACAAGTCAAGAATTCTGCGCCCGAAAGTCGCCCCGTTACCTAGTTTGGGATCTGGTTACGACTGTAGCAACTCGAAGAGAGCCCCAAAGCAGAAGAAAGTGCTTAGACAATAGGGCTCTGCGGGAAAGTTGTTAGTCAGTGACTGTGTTTGTCTACCTTTCTATAGGAATTAATGCCACAGTTCTCCGTGCCTCTGTAGCCTGGACTGACAGTAATCCACCTCTGTGACTTCTGCCCTTTGTGTTTTCACAAAACTCGGCTCACTTGTAGCACGACAACGGCACGGAATAATGACTTTAACCTTCAAACGTTCTTTAATTAGCTTTTTCAGCAAACTAAAAGATGCTCAAATGAGCCCTTTGACAAAAACTGACCTGAGCCTTCAAATTCTACTTTCACTTTTGGGACTAAGACGTTATTGGTTCGCAACTCGTCTGAAGTCATCTAATAAGGGATTATTTAGGAACTATTACCCACACGCCAATTAAAGCCTCTCCGATGAAATTCGGGAGACAAAGATAAGCATCAAAACGGAAAATTAAACTATTTGCACATGGCTTGTTTTTCAACAACCCATTTTGCATCTTAGGATAAACATCTTCGCGCCAGCTCGCTCCGCCGGAGCGGGGAGGGTGCGGGGAGCCTCTCCGGGGCGGCCGCAGAGCGGCGGCTGCGGCCCCGCCAGCCCCGCACGGCTCCGGCGAGGGGGCCGCGCTGCCAGGGCCGGGGCAGCTCTGCCCGCCAGGCTCAACCCGAGAGGAGACTCGCGGGGAGGGTGGCAGAGCTCACCTCCAGCCACGGAGTTCAGGCAGCCTCCCGTCATTTTGCAAGAGCCTTTACATGTTCAGGACGGGGGAGGGGGGGGAAGTGACATTAAAGAGCCAAGCGTGTCAAAGTTCAGGAAATCGTGCAAGAACTTTCCTAAGATTCTCGAAGAAAGTACCGCTTCTCCTGAAGAACTATTTTATTTCTCAGAGCAGGGAAGGCAAGAGATTAGTAGGGAATGCACATTTTGAACCTACGGGGGTTCTTTGGGATAAATGGGAACCAGGCTCTGAATAGTTTAATATTGACTTGTCAATGAAAGATGATTTTTTTTTTCTATCCAGAGAGAACAACCCGATGGCTCAAAAATCTTACGTTGTTCTTAACCACAGTATACAAATTTTGGAGAGAGTTTCCAGGCAAATTACAGCAGCATCCTACCGCAAGCTGACAAAGAGATTCCAGGAATGCTACGCATCTAGGAGGGAAATATGAATCCCTCTCTTTAGCCTGAAGCACGAAATTGGATTAAAGCTCATTTTGCAGATAACCAGAAACGAAATCACCAGTGCGTGGACCGGGTAGCTACAACTTTCTAACGCTTTGCAGCAAATTCTAAGACTTTCTGGAGGGAAAGAAAAACAAACAGACACAAGTGAAGAAGTGAACCGCAGATTGGAAGGGCTCTGAGAGAAATTCGCTTATCAACATGCATTTTTCACCCTGGTCTGAGGAGGGCTGGGCTCTCACACGGCCATTGGTACCCTTAAGTCTCTATGCCGAGACCGATCCCACGAGGTGGGAAAATGAACGTCCTAGGTTTTGACTTTCAGAATTCATTTTAGGCTGGGGGAAAAAAACTCCAACAAAACAAACCATCAAAACCCAAACCACCTGCATCCAGGTGCATAGATAAAATAACGGATTACTCCAAATTTGCAATATATAGATAAATTTCTAGGGTGCATATTCCAACAGAGCAGTAAGGTGTTTGCCAGACAGAGTCTCCCGGAGAGGGGCTCACTGCCGGAGTCTGACCCAACACTATGTCCAGAAAAAAAAAATCAGAATTTTGGAGTTCCTACCCAGGACAAAGCCCTGAAGCTGTTTCCAAGCAGAGGGGGAAGCCAGGCTGCTGCTGGCATTTCTCGCCCCAGCCAATATTCCTGCCCTCGCCGTGCCCGCTGTGGCTCCGCCACTGCTCAGCCCCAGCCTGTGCCGGGCTCAGCCGCGCACGGCCCCGCGCTCCCCGCGCCGCGGTGCCCAGGTTAACCTTCCCCGGAGGAGATGAGGCTCACACCACACGGGACAAGCCCTCCTTTCGCATGTGTTAAAGGCTTAAGAGGGTTAAAGTTTAACGCCAGCGGGCTGCCCGGGGTCCGGGCGGGGAGCGGCCCGCGGCAGAGCCCACGCGGGGTGCGGAGCGCGGATCCCCCGCGCCCCCGAGCAGCGCTCGCTCGGCCGCCGCCACCCCGCGTGTCCTCCGGGACTTCTTTCCTGGGCGAAGGGGCTTCCCAATCTGTTTCCAGAAGTTCTCAGCCTCTCGTTTCGCTTTAACAACGTTCATGCTTTTCTAAACCAAAAAGCTGGGAGTGGGAGCCGTGGCGTGGTGCCCGTGTGTGCTGCAGAGATACCCAGAGATGCACACCCCGGGAAGGCTGGACGCGCTTCCCCCCACGCCGCAGCCTTAAAAGAACACGCGGGACACACCGATAGCAGGGTTTTTTTGGTTGCTGCCCCCAGCCCTCAAGGATGTGAAGGTAGAAAATCCATTTACCCAAAGCAAAGGAAGCGGGTTTGCAAGGCAGGCAGGCCTTTCGCTGCCTGGAAATCTATGGAAGAACTTTAGATGTGCCTCCTAAAACTGCAGAGTTTTCTTCTGCTTGTTTGTTTGTTTGTTTGTTTTTCTTGGTTGCAATGAGAGATCCTGATCGTTTATTACCTCAACACTTACTGCAATAATTTTGCTATGGGTAGCTGTGGTGCCAAATATGCCTTTAGTGAAAGATGATGACTTGGGATAGGACAAGTTTCTCCTGGGAAGAACAACAGAAAGTATAGCACCAGTAAAATTCTGTATTTTGACCAAATATCTCTCGCACTTGATACTTTTATACATTCAATTCCTTAGATGACAACTTTCTTTGGAACCATTTTTTTTCATACTAAAGATGAATTTATCAAATAAGTGAAACTTGTTTGCAATAACTCTTAAATTCCTGTGTATGTTATGTCTACATTGCAAGTGTATATTGATTCTGAAAATGTTTTGGTAAATAAAATGAAAATAAAATAAACAGACCATGTGCATACATGTGCACACAGTGTATACACACTTTACACTGCACATCCGTGCTCATGCTGTACATTGTACCTAGGATAATACATATTCCAGGGCCTGGTATATAATGCTGCATGTTTATAGGAGTCAGGGAGTCCTTTCACACATACTTCCACACGTTCACATGGCATTTGCATGTGCTCTTACATCTTAAATGTTGCGGGAAACATAATTTGAAGGCTGAATTGTGACTATTTTACTGTGGAGTGAAGTGACCATTCACAACCTGCAAGCAAGTAATTTCACAAAACTTGTGTTTTCATTGCACACCTATCGCTGCTGTGAGCAGACTGGAGCTGGAAAGGAGAGCTACAGTCCTGGCAGGAGGACCCCAGGGAAGTCCACAGAGCTCTTCACTGGCAGTATTTTGACTGGAACTTTTTTCCATCATCATTAATTTAAGATATAAGGGGTGAATTTGAGGAAGTTAATTTCTTTCTCTGTGGTTTCGATAAGGTTTCAAGGAACCCATCACCACCTCATCACAGTAGCATCTGCTGATCCCCATAGCTTCCAGTGACTCATGGACTTTGTGAAGTAAATTCAGTTTATTTGGAAACACGCACATTTAGTTAGACACTCACAATATTTGCCTCCTGTTATTCTAATTTTTCTCCAATACCTGTTTTCACTCTAACCACCATAGAACTTAAGCAAATCAGGGTCCATAATGGGCCACAACACATGGTACTCCACACTTCTTCCTCTGAACAACACCGGCCCTAAGCAGGAATGCCTCTGCATAATTTGAAACCCTCCACCAGTATTACAGAGTAGCAATTCCAAGGTTCCTGACAGGTCAAGGAATCCAGGTTATTTGAAAGAACATTAATAAATGAGAATATGCAGAAATGAGGAATAGTTATTTGCAGCAGGAAAAGGGCAAAACCCTCATACTGTAGCTGGCACTGAATTAAAAAGTATACAGCGGATTAGATATCAACCACTTCTATCAAATGTAAGGCCCAGGAACCTAGGGGGAGTGAAGTGTGTAAGAACAGATGCTTAGAAGGTAAAACACCCCAATTAACCTCATTATCTGTTACAAAACTGTACAATTAATATTCTGTGTTTTTTCCAATCACTGTTGTTGTTGTTGTTGAAGAGAATCTGTTGACTAGCATGTGTTTTGCTGCAGTCTCCCAAATCAGCACTGCCCTTCTTAAGGTCAGGGGAATGTATCTTAAAACATTCATATATTTAAAAAATATGTATTGTCATTTTAATAGGCACTGTGGATAGTTTAATTTGTATCTGTATTAAATTAAACATATGGTGAACAGGGTATAATAGATTTTCTATAATTTAGCTGCCAATGTGGCAACAGAAGCCAGTTACTCTCACCAGCAGACTTGTCAGTGGTTTGTTTACTAGCTTATTTGAATTAAAATAAAGCTTCGCTTCTGCTGACTGCACATCATTATCTATGAGACCATAATCCTGCTAGCAAATCCTATATCTTCCAGAACTGGCTCTTTTGTTTGGGATTACTGAGAGCTTAGCCTATAACAAAGAGGAATAAGGCATCCCTCTCATCCTCGTAATTAAGTGTGGGGAGTAATTTAGAAACAAACCCAGAAAGATGTACAATTTGGAGTTCTGCTTCTATACAGGATTGGGGAAGAGAAGAGGCCAAACACTGATTATGTTAGCACAATATTTAAACTATTAAACTACTGTACAACAGGAATCCAGCTTTTAAAAAGAAATGGCAACTATCAATAAAGTATTAACTTGTTTTACACTAGAGACATTTACTATGTATCTGAAGGCATGCTGGCAAATTTGGGCGGAGCTTGAAGAGGACGATTTTAAATGTTTTTCTACATCATATATTACCTATATATCACTTTTATAACATCTCCATTTTTAATTTAAAAACATAATTTAATATATGGAACTTTCTTTTTTTTTTTAAGTACCCCTTAAATTTTTTAACTATTTCTAATAAGAATATTCTCTAGGAATAGGAATATCTCTGGCAGCTGAACATGCTTGTTTAAGTGCTCTATTTTGATACCACCAAGATTTACATTTTCCATTGGGAAAACAAGTAGCTTGAAGTTGTTAGCATTTTACAGTCACCTTAGAAATGACCAGAACATTCAGCAAGAAAATAAAGAATATTTTAACATAGGTTTCTGAGGTCAGTCTAAATTATATCAGCAATCTTTCGACTCTGTTGCTCAAGTTGTGCTCATGTCACCCAAATCTGTTTCTTCTCAAAACAAGAGTTATGCTACATATGAGTAATAGAAATCAATAACTAGGTCACAAAAAATAGAAGCCTCGGGAGTATACAGATACACAATATCTATTTGCAGAGGGCTAATAAGGACAGGGGTTGATTTATAAAAGTCTTCGACATTAATTGTCACAGATGGGAATTCTGAGGACCTCTGTGAAACCAAATGAGGCCCTAGTGAATTATAAAGCAGGTCCTTAGACTTTAAAAACATTTAGGCAAAGTGACAGTTCAGAACATCTGTTAGCCTTCTGTCTGAGTATAAACTGGATGTCATGGAGTGCACAGCTGTAGGCATTTTCTGCCTCTTTTTGCCAACATCTGTCACAGCATTACAGTAATATAGGTAATTATCAACACCTCATATAAACTGTTTGCTATTTTAATTTCTGAATAAGTAAAATTAGCATTATACCCTTTTGCAAAAAAAAAAAAAAAAAAAAATCCAGCCAGGGAAGAATACACATTCCCTTTTAAAGCTGAATGACAGATCTCATCATTTTAGGAGAGCTGAAATTCAGGAAAAAAATCTCTACTACAAATAAGGTCCTTAGGATAACATAGAAGACTTAGGTGAGAACAAGTTTAAATATTCTCCTTTTCTCTCTCTGTCTCTTAAAATAAGACATCTGAGTCTCATCTGTCATAAGCAAAGAAGATCAGTAGCAAGAAAAGATAGGAAACCGTTAATCATCTATGTTTTTTTCCATGCACAAGCAGCTGTCAAATGATGTATGTTTTACCACAGTAACAAAGCCAAGGGCTCATCAGCACCGAGCAATTTTACTGTCAGCTGGTCATCCTTCTTCTCAACAGGGAAAGTAAGAGATCACCTTGCAGCAGTGCACAGAAGCTCCACCTCACCACCTGAGGCTGAAGTGAACAGGGAATTAACCCACAGGACTTCCAGAGATAAAGGCACCTTCCAGGGGTCCCCTGACAACTGAGCAGGAAGGGGTGCACAGGAAGAGATGCTCCAAACAAAGAGGCCTCCAAGCCAACTTGTCGGGACCACACTCAGTTACCCCATCAAGAGATGGAAACCACTGCCCACTCCTGAGGGTCATCTACGTGAGCGTGGGCAGCACAGAGGAGGTTGCAAAAAGTCCCCATGAACTTTGGGTTCCTCAGTTTTGGAGGTCCAGGTGAAACACTTCTGCATGATTGGCAGAAGGCAGTTTCTTATCATCTGTGATAATCAGGCTCCTGTGAGATGTTTCTATCTGAATGCCAAAACCATCAGCCTTTGGTAACCGTGGCTGACTTGGTTGTTGTCTTAATGAGAGCGATTTTGCGAGTGCCCTTCACGGTCTTTTAGAGCACAGGATGAAAAATGGTAGAACAACAAAGCAACCGTCGAACAACAGCCGAGGAGACATGTCAGCCTGAACCTGCAAGCAGGAACCTGGTGATAGAAAATAAGCACATGGCAACGAGTTTTACAAAATTTCGTGGAAACGATGATCATCCCCAGCTCACACTCATTTTGCTTTCACCACAAAAAGAATAGCACCTCTGCTAGAAGTTAATGTTCCAACATGGAAAACCTGAAAAAGTGCCGTTAGCTCCTTTTATAAAGGAGGCATATGGAACAAAGTGGTCACCAATATGCTATTTTTAGTGCCTGAACTACAGTCCAGAAGATAATACCCAATTACTTGATACAGTGCTCTATACACTGTCTGAACAACAATAGTGGACTGAGAAGCAAGAGAAAGCACCAGAATATGGTTTTGAAGTAATTCAGATTTCATGTATTTTATTTTCTCTAAAAATAAAGGCTTTGAAAAGAGGTGCAGTGTTGTCCAGGCTGAAGGAGCGGGGGGAATAGAGGAGCTGAAAGAGAGATGAGAGCATATGGAGGTTGAGAAAGAAGAGAGAGAGACCTTGACTACAGGAGCAGAGAGCTAGGGCACAGATAGTCAGAAATCTAGAGAAAAGAAAGAGGAAATGCATCTGGGGTGCAGTCAGAGAAAGCCATGCACACAGCTGAACGTGCGGTACCTGTAGGAAAGACCACATTCAGGACAAGCTATCCAGTTAGGGACAATACAGGATTTTACTAATTCTTCTGTTTCCCCTAATTTCCACTCTGATGCACTGTGAACTGTGGTGGCTGAACTGCAGATGCAGATATTTTTTCACAGCCTCTGCTAGCAATACAGTAATTTTACTGAGGACACAGAGGACAGCTCTGTGCTGGTACAACTTGAGGCTGATCCAGCAGTTTTGGAAGGAGATGCACACATACCTTACTGTCTTGCTTTCTGATTTTCCCCTTCTCTGTTCCTTACTGCCTCCTCAGTATTTATTACATGCCTTGCCTTATATTCTCCTTGGACACCATCAAAATTAGCTGAAATTGTGGATCTGTTTCATGCAGTCTGAGTCCACCACTCTAACAAAGACAATTCAGTGGTGAGGATTGTTTACACTACGGTCCTAAACCACTTGTGAGATGTTTGCAGGCTGACACTATTTCTTTCCAGAGCTCCATCCCTCCACTGAACAATTACTGCTCTGGCTTTTCTTGCCAGTTGTAACTCTGCACCCGGGAGGACGCCAGGCAGGTTTTACCAAATTACACGGTGCAGGATAAACACTTTCCTCCTACTTTTGGTTTCAACGTTAAGATTCTCAAACATTTATTTTAACACTTACAAATAAAACTATCTTACATATTCCCATCACCCTGCTCCCTAAATGCATTGTTCAAATGCCAAAGAGTATGTGAGCTATTGCAGATCACATAATAGATGCCTACACATTCACTATTCTAGTAATATTTATTATTGAAACAGACTGTTTTGTAAAGAGCTCTGAGATACCTAGGCCATAAAAAGTGTGATGTAAAACAAAATGCTATTCAGTTCAATAGATGTCTGATAAGAAAAGAACCCTAAAATTTGAACAGTTCCTCCTCCCCTTAATCAGCCCTAACAATGGTACCCCAGTCTTGGTGCTCCTGCACGTAGCAATATCTGTCTTTTAAAGAGAGGAATGGGAACGTGCCACTAAAAGAGAGTGCTCATTGGTAGAACATTGTTAGGTGCTTTATAATTGATAGTTTTCAGCATCAGCACAAAGGTAAGGGCTTTAGCCTTGAATACTACTCGCTAACAATATACCCACATAGAGAAAACTAGTGCTAAATGTATTTATTAAAATAAATGCTTTAAAATAGTCTGCTTTTCATACAAAGTAATTATCTTACACTATGTGTAAAAGGTACTTTTGTAATCAATGGTATACAACCAGCTTCAGATACAACCACACACACATCCCATTACACACAGTGATGCTCATCAGATTGCATGGGACTGAATCATTTCATTATGTTCTGTAGCTTAATTCTTCAATTCCTGTAGCTTCAGCTGGAATTCATCCAGACCAGCCCTGTTTTCTAAGATTAAATCAAAATACTTCAAGGCCACAACTACCAAATAGCACAATCAGCTCTAAACACAGAATAAGGTATTTCATACTTTTTAGAGGCTCATAGTTCCTGTTATAATAGTGCCAAAGCAACAGGGATTTTGTTTCCTTTTTCTTTCTGTTGTATTTTTTTTTTTTTGGCACTTCTAACCTATTAATTACCCAAGGACAAGAGAAATATTTTGTGGGTATGAGTGAATTTTGTAGCAACCAAAATAGACAGTAGCAGCCAGCTGCAGAATTCTAAATGCTCTAAATTTTCACAAATTCTGCCTAAGAAGCTAACCACTAACAAGCTAATGCATTAATTTGGTTTTTTTATTCATTGGATATTCCAGCATATTCAAGTAATAAAAGAAAAAGTAAAAACCAGAAAAAAATATAGTAACAGGTCATGGTTTTTCTACTGAACTGGACAAGAATAATCTCACTAGTAGAATTAGATGAGTAATCATAAGGGTAAAATGTTTTAATTACTAAAAATGCTTAGTTTAATTTGGTTATCTGTAGAATCCTATCATCCCTTTTAATTAATTCATTTGCAAGTATTTGGATGACCATCAATTTATTCATAAAAATATTTGAGAGGTGCAGGTTATGCAAATTCTGTTGCTAATTAGTTAACGGCTACATTCACCCTGTCGGTGTCTGATGATCAGATACTTGTGCTTATAATTCTTAACGCCTACAAACATTTTTTCCTAAATGCACAGAATATTTCTGTACTTGCGAAGAGTGGACAGCACTGATCTTGAGTGGCTTTTTCCCTCCAGGATCAGTGTTTCCATGGCGAGTCCTGTGGGGATCTATCTTGTCTTTTCTTCTCCGCAGTAGGCATTTAGGAATAATAAAATAGTTAGTGAAGAGGTATGTTCTCTGCTATTTTCAATAAGCTGACGGCAGTCAACATTACAATCCAGACCCACAAAGGCGCTGGGAAATCAAAGAGCCTTAGGCTCCTCAATACATTCATCCACACGAGCCTACATCTCTCAAGTATCTGATTTATCCTTTTAAACGTTCCACCTTGTGGGGACAGGGACACAGCACAGAGTTAAATGACCACAGATCTCCGGATAAGATTGAAATGATGCTGGCTGATCATCAAATGACAGTGACACGACTCCTCTACCTTTGATTTTATCCAGCCTTTGTCATGCCCACGGACAATGTGGAGCTGTTGTTGGCCCTCTCTGCTGTTGGGTGACAGTGACAATATCTAGGGCACTGCTTAGCCTCCAGAGAAGTAAAAAGGAACTGTGTTGCTAATTCTAATTTTTAATTGAGGTTCCCTTAAACACCTTTGGCAGCACTGCTCAGGTAGTGATAAAAGCTAAATTAGAAAACCAGAATCCTGTAGACGAATTTAGTCCTGGTATTATAAGATCCCAGGATCCTGTCCAGCCTTATATTTATAAATAGTTCCACCAGAAAAAAATCACTTATGAACTTCAGCACATTGGGAACTGCTGGACCAGAGCCTTGGTGAGTCAATTTGTACTATTAGCACTGCTTCTCCAGTGCCAAATGCTTGAAATTTGTCTTTTTGTGTCCTTTTTCTACATTTACTCATACTTTACTCATACTAAATATCATGATATCATTTAAGATGTTCCAATTATGGAAAAAAAATAATCCAAGTGAAAAGTCCTTTGCAACACACATCATCTCCTTATCCTATTGCCATTAAAATGTTCAATTTTCAGAATACCAAGCATAATTTTCTTTTCCTTACACTCTTTTTTTGGGTAACTCGTTATATTTCCATTAGAACTCTGGAAAAGGATGTACTTCAGTGGATGATAACTGAGACTATAATATTTAATAGATGCAGCAGCTATTCTACATTTCAGAATGACTAAATTTAGTCCTACTAAGAAAGTAGAAGTTTTAAATTTCTTTTAATCAGGACACTTTTTGCAGATTAACTAACGCATTACTTTTCTTTAAGGAAAGTAAGAAAGAGCATTTTTTTGATTCTAAGCTTTCCGTATAATTAAGGATGCAAATTATAAACAAAATGATACATGCACACACATAGATTGGAAAAAGCCGCTTAAATGGCCAAATCACAGAAACCCTCATATGAGCTAATTTACTCTCACTTCCTGCTATAAAATAGCACAGAAATGGGGGTGCTCTACTGGGAGAGTGAATAACCATTTATTTCCAGTGTGTATAAGTCACCTTAGCAGTTTCAGGACTGTAACCAGAATTTCCAGTACCTTCCATGGACTTTTATAACTTTATTTTGAGTGACTGCAAATTCAAATAGCACAAGACCTGATTAAATGAAATCTGAAACCAGAAGAATGGTGGCACCAGAGCTGCATCGGGTCCTGCATCCTCCTCCTCAATGCAAGTGTCGAGAAGAGCTGCAGGAGAGTGAGAGCAGAAAGTGGTAACTCCCTGCCATATTCACCCCATGTCCAGCCACTGAAGATCAGGAACTTTCTGAGTCTAGGACAGTTTTTAAAAGGATTTTGAAAAATTTTTCATTCCTTTATTTGCCCATTTTTTTCCCCCCTAATAATGTAAGCATTAGCAAAATTCCATGGCAATGATTTTCACAGGTGAATTATGGACAATGTGAAATACCACTTCTCAGTTTGTTTTTAATCCTCTGCCTAATAATTTTCTTTGCTGCCCTCATTCCTTGCACTGCTGTTGCTGATTCAGTTTAGGAGATTACTGTCACTACCTTTTCTCAGCTACTTCCCATTGGAAGTTCCCATTCCAACACAACTGCACATACACTGATTCCGTGAACAGGTTCCATTAAAATTATCTAGTTTATCTTGGAAACATTCATAAGCAATTTTTCTTGCTTTTTTAGTTTTTGTTTCATTTTTCCTTTGATTGTTTGCTTTAATCACATTGTTTGTTTAATCACATTCATTGTTTGCTGACAGAACACATGCAGTTCTGCTAGCAGGTATCCAGCTGCCATAAAGGATTATAGGGAAGGAAAAGAAGGGACGAGTAACAGGGACAAGGAGTGGTTGGTAACTTTTCATCCAGATCAGCAACATGTTCTTAACATGAGGACGCTCACACGGGTGTTCTCCAGACTGCAGGAGTCACAGTGTCACTGTGGCATTGTGGCTTTATGTCTGCCATACCAACAACCGCAAATTTGCATGGAAATGGAAACCCACCGGGATGGAAAAAGGAGTCTCTGAGTGGTTCTCTGCAGCTTGCTGGTTGGAAAGAGCAAGGCAAACCTGGTCCCAGCCTGGCAGGAAGGTTGTGATGTGACTGGTCCTCCACAGATGGTCTTCAGCCCTTCCTTACAAGGAAATGGAAACTGCTCACCTATCCTGGCCTCTGCTTTTGCTATTTTTAAAAGGGATTTTTTTGCCTTTTTTTTCCTCTTTTTCAATTTGAGGATTTTACTTCAGAATTATCTTCACAGGCTACAGTTACTTGCTAGCCAAAAATGACAATAAATAATAGTTTACTTACCATTGGAAAGGAAGGGTTTATCTGCCTGTAATAAATAAGGAAACAGAAATATGCTATGGAATCCTAAATGCCTGTCTGCAATTATGCTGCAGGTAACCACACAATCCAGATATCTTCCTCTTTTTTCTATCAAAAATTGAAACAGAAGAACTGCAAAATTTATTTCAGCTGTTAGATAGAACAGTTTCCACTGGACTCAGCAGGGAACTCAATATTCCTATCAGTGGACTCGATGTTCTTAACTCTGAGGACATCACAGAAAGCTCTTTTCCCAGGGCACAAGGTATTGCAGGAGCTGCTCTGCAAATTGTCAGATCCTTGTTCCAAATTATGCAAAGCTTGCCAAGTCTTTGGGCATATCATGTTATCCATCTTTGGTTCATCATCTATTCAAACTTCTGGGAACAGTGTGGGAGAATTACTTTCATTTCTGGGTAACAGAGCGTCTGGCTTGGATTTCACTTCTATTTGTGGCTGGTATTCATTTAAACATTTGAGTTTTTAGATGAGAAGATGTTGCAGGATTTATAATTTGTCAGTAAATAAGTATTTTATAAAGATTGGGATAGAAATCTGATATTTAAAAAACACCAAAAGGACTTTTACTGGTTGGAATGACAAAGCCACTGACTGATTTAGCAACATTTTCTCAAGTCTTTCCTGAGAAAGTACTTTGTCTCTTTCGTCTTACTGTCATGTTTCATCTCATGAGTTGGTGTTCCTCCTGCCAGCATCTGCTGGAACATAAATGATTCTAAACCAAGATGATCTGTCAGTTGAAAACAATAAAACAATAAAAAGTTAACTGTATCTACCTTGAGGCATTTGGACAATATAAGTCAAATTAGGGAAAAGGGTGAACTCAGATTTAGAACATTAGTTAAAGTAAATAAATTCCTCCAAAATAACTTTTCTTTAGAATAAACTGGCTTTACTTTGTCTGTATCCCTGTCCCATTGAGTTAGTTACTTTTCTAATAAATCTTGTTTTTGTTTAGCTAGTAAGCCTGCAGAGCAGCAGGGTGTGTCACCTGCCCCAGCACGGCAGCAATACCTCCTCTGGATCAGAGCTTCCCTCAGTACCTGACTAAATGCCCTGAATTTTTCACTGGCAAAGTATAAAGGAGCCTGCAAGAGAAAGGAAGCAGGTATAGAGGTGCTTTCTTGCTACGTTAAACAATTCATTTGATTGCTTTCATTAGCTACTGTTGTTCACTTAATGAAAGCTGTGCATATCCAGTGGGATTCAGTAGGAACCTTCCTGGTATCGACTGCAGAGAGCTGGAGGAGGTGGTGAAGATTCCCTTTCTGCACAAGGCCTGCAGGGCTGTGCCGGCAGCAGGGAAAGCTGTCCCTTCCCAGTACAGGCAGCAGAAATCAAAGGGAATGAGAGGCGTTGACCAGGACACCGTCCTGCAGCGGCAGCTGATTGCCAGCGAGGTGTGGGGTCCTACAGCCTCACAGGACTGAGGGGCAGCTTTACTGCCCTGCCCTCTGTCCTCAACTCCAGGTCAGGTCAGAACCAACCAAAGCTCCATCCAGCCAAGGGATCGCGTTTGGTGCTGCATCACTTTTTCTGGGCTCCCTTTTCCCAGAGCTCAGTATCCAAACCTGTAAAAATGAAACTCAATGCCACTGTTTTGGGTTTTTTAAAGAGATTTCAATGTTGCTAACATCTCATTTTTATGACCAACACTGTTGTTTGAAAGTGTATCAAAATGAAAAATTATTCCTACTAAATATGGGAAATCCGAAACATACTTCTATTTTTGTCATAAATCTCCCAAGTTAAAACGTTGTTTCATTAAAAAGGTTTTCCTTAGTTTGTAAACACAAGTAGGAACTTAATGAGAACAGAATACAGCTGTGCCCTTATGTCCCATATTTATTTTTGATCTTCCATCCAAACACAATGTATGTTTTGAGCATAACTACATATAATTATAATATTTCTTCATAATGTGATTTTCCAATAATTTTAAAGAAACCTTTTTACATACAACATATTCCAAACTTCTGCCACTTCTACTTATTTATATCCTCACTATTAAAAATTTATCCTTTAAATTGAAAAGGTGTGTATTATTAAGTAAGATCCTTGGAAATTTTCACATAAGAGAGACTAATCCTTGGAAAGAATCCTTTCTGTATGGCTTAGATTTTCTCTTCCCATGGCAGCTTCCATGAGTTGTGAGATTATTAATACTCAACATTTTTCTAGACTTTCAAGAGATTTTCTTCTCAGTTATTCTCTTCTCAGATAATCGAGAAACATGGACATGTGGACTAAGAATTTTCACCTGATTCTCTGGGATAGCCTGCAATCGGTGGATGGATCTAAGATTGTCGGTACTAAACAGCACATCAAGCAGTTTTCTCCACACTCTGCACATGCTGCATTGCAATACAGCTGGGAGGGAATTAAGGGATAGTCAACTGTACCCAGGTGAAGATGATGGAAAGCCTAATTCACAAGCATGTTTCCCCTAAATAACCCCAAACTGCAGATTATTCACCCAGCGCAGCCTAAAAGGAATGCTACTGCAATCACACCCGTTCCCCACAAGGGATGGAACTTCATCCTCACTCCAGACACAGTTCGGCACTGTCACAGCTTTCTCAGCCCTGAAGCACTACAGAATGCTGAGGGCAAATCAGTGCTGAAAAACACCGTATATAACATTAATTACATTTTGCAGTCACTTTTAGCTGCAGAGTACAGCTTCCCTAAGTGTAAGTCCCAGTGTCCTTAAGCAGAAATAATGTGGTGTGGTTTTTTAATATAACACCCCAAAATATTCTGAAGAACACCTCATCTCATGCAGACACATGCACAGTTTAGTAATGAAATAAATAAGCAATATACATAAACTATGCATCATGAAACCTGCAGGTGAGACGGTGGCTGTGCTTGGGGGACTCACAACCAACAGGATGGTGTTACCTGTCCAGTTTCCTGAGCCCCCACTTTGCTTTAGAACTGCCATTGCCCATTAATGTAAAACCAGTCACTGGGCCCCAGACAGGAACTGGGAACCTCAAAAAAATTCCTGTGGAAAGTTCTCCAAGAGTGGAGGGCCATCAAACTGGATTTGCTCCTGAAAACCACACTCCAAGGCAGTGAACCCTGTGGACAGACCCCTGCTGGAGACACGGGCTGCTCCCTGAGCACAAAGCAAGGCTCTCCTCGGAAGTGAGTGAGTCTCAGATGTGCCGGACTGGTTTTCACCCCACGCAAAGAGAACTGAGGAGGCGCTGGCTTCACTCAGGGAAAGAGGTCAGGTATGGAGAGGTCTGTCTGCATTTTGTTTCTAAGCAGTGTTTTGTACAAAAGAGGACAGCTAAAACACTTATTTGCTGAGGCAAGTGATTCTTGCTTCATCTCACGTCACCCTCCAGGCACTTAAACAGAAGGCACAGGTCCCTAACGAGGTACCTTCATTAGCTTGATGCAGTTGCTGTGCTTATACCAACCAACTTCTGCTGGATCAGTTTGTGTGAGGCTGCTCCCTTGTCCTCACAGAACTGCTGCAGCCTTGCATATCCCCGGCCAGCCAAGGAGCTGGGCCACTTAGAGCAGACAGGGACTGGAGCAATTTGCAGAGAGTTTTGCAAATCTCCCCAGCCAGTACATATCCAGCTATCTGGGTAATTGCCTCCAGCTGCGCCTTCTTTCTCTTTCAGTTGGCAACATGCATCCCTTATGAATTTGTTGAAAAATAAAATGCAATTCCTTTCCTTCCTTCATCACATCTACTCTGCTTTGAATTTATTGGTTTATGTGGCCAATTCTTGTGACCGTAAGCACCATACAACCAAAGGTGAGAATGAAGTCTCATACACAGAGACCACTCCACTTTGTGCTCTTCTCTAGGTACAAGCCAAGTGCCCAGAGGAGGGAGATGAGGACGCACAAAAGGGCTTCAGTAATTTCCTGCCGTGTTCAGAGTCCCCAGCTTTGAGTTACAGTCATGTCTTTCAGAATACTTTCATTTGCCCGTATTTTGTTTAATTAGACTAAAATAATAAAGCGTCCAGTTACTAAACCACTTAATATTCACTGCAATGTGAAGCCATAAATCAGTGTGGTGAATTACAGGGATGTATGGTAACCATCAGCTAAAGTTTGGAAAAACCACAAGCCTTTGACCAAGTACTGTGACTTTTATACAGGGGTCTCAAAGGATTAACAAAGCCCACAGTGGCTGTATCTTAAAATCCCAACAAACTTCAGCACCAAGGGGTGCCACCTGCTCACAACGACACAGCAAATGACGACAAAAGGTAGGGATCTCTCAGCAGCCCGAAATTTTTATCAGGTATTTTGTACCAAGACTTACCGTACCCAGAGCCCAGCGTGAGCACACAGCACACCTGTCACCTGTGCTGAGGAGAGCCGGGGAAAGCACTGCCCCTCACAGGAAATAAACTGGACCCTGAGGCTGCAGGCACAGGGAACCTGACAGATCTGCAGCCACGCTTTCCCTGAGCCATTTCTTTCCACATGGGGAAGAAAAAGGACGGCAGTGACAGGGGAATAACAGCCTCTCTGCTAGAATACATTCAACCAACACTGCCAACAAAGAGGGAAAGGCTCCTCGTTTTCTGTTTGTGATTACACTGTTTTGTCATTGCTGTCAGGATGTGCCTATGCAATATGTGCCTCTCTGATGTCTCGTGCCTGTGTTTCATTTTTAGTTGAGTGGGATGTACAGTAATTAGCCGCTCATTCTCCTTGTCTATTCTCTGCATTTTGTTTCCTTTCCTTCACTTACAGGATTTTGGCAAGCCTTGGGCCTTATTGGCAACTCTTTCCTTTCTCCCCCATCTGAACCTCCTCTGTCGCTTTTCTTCTCACTGCTTGGGAGATGACAGTTTATATATTTGTACACAGGAGTGAATGTGCTAATATGCTCCAAATATGGACTGTGCAATCAAATTATCATGAGTTTGGTGGAATGCTTTTCTGGATTATTTCCTCCAAAAATATAACATTCCAATTGCAAACAATTTACAGCCAACAAAATATTGTTTGAATCAAACATATGTGGGAAAGTTGAGGGTTTTGTAATTCAAGACGGAAAATTTTTTTTCCTTTTTTTTTTGGTTTTTTTTTTTTTTTTTTCTTTTTTTTTTTTTTTTTAATTTTTTTTCCTCCCTTTCATTATGAGTTGTTGCCTTTGGGTGGATTTTTGCTTTGAGAGTGGAAGTTGCTCTCATTGACATTGCTGGGACTTATATGAGAACAAAGAGTGGAAAATGAATAGCTTTCAGAGGCTTCAGGTTGATGGAACAATTTCATCTCTTCTGCTAATGCTTTACAACACTCCATGAGTTTTTATCTCATATCAGAAGTTTTACAGCTGTAGGGACCAATTTGAAGAGCCCCTTTTGAGTTCTTTTGCTTTGCAGGAACATTGCCAAATTAGTGAAAATAAATGGCACAGAATCAAATCTAAATCCAGCTAAGAAAAACTAATAATTTTTTCATTGGCATTTCATTTTTTATTTGTAGCTTTCTCAAATATATGCATATATTTTCCTATTTGATAAATGGAGCTTTAAAATTTTCCATGTGCCAAATGAAGAAATAATTCTTTTGTTACCGCAAGAAAATTCACAATGTAATACTTCAGAGATGTTTGAAAAATCTAGACCAATCACTGATTTTCTTCCTGTTTTTAAAAAGTAATTTAACTGCGGTGTGGAAATTAAGCAAGGGTCTTCTCCTAGAGTCCTTTTCTCACAGTTATTGGTTTGGAAATACACTTTTTTATCAGGACCTAATTTTTGTTTCTTTACATTCATATGGCTGTAAGTTCAGTTGAATCAGTTCAGCTGGTTCAGATGAAACCAATGTATAAAATATATATTTGAGCATATACATATGAATATATAATAATGTTTATTTATTTTGCTCAAAACAGAATCGAGACCACTCAGCTGAAGAAATGTTGACTGCCAGTGGCTTGATGGTGTCTCAAGGATAAAACCAATCTGTATAAATTTGCAAAATACCAAACCTATGTTTCCTTGCTCTACTACATATTCCCAAATTAGGATATAAAGATTAATTGGAATTTGAAGAACTTGTCTCAGAAATGAACAGTTAGAAAGTGTTTTAGTCATGCTATCCCAGCTCATAAAGAAGGTGTCAGATATGGGATTATTCAGGAGAAATCCTGCTTCTCTTGAGACACCCAGAGCAAGGACGGGGTCCTGTGCCACTGCCTGTGAGATCAAGAGAGCAGAACCCAACTGCAGGTGAATTTTACCTGCCCAGAGAGCAGCAATGGCACAAGATACAGCAGAGCTGCAAGTGAACAGAACAGCAATTACTCTCATTAAAAATAAAATCCCGCCGAACTAGAATGAAAGTGTGAAGCAGTGACACATACCTACAACAGCTAGAGTTTAGTTTGGTGCAGTTTAAGAAAACAGTAATTGATCTCTGTAACCTTTCTTTGTAACAAGCCCCTGGAGAGATCCTGCAGCTTGTCACCTGGGCTGCGGGCTGCAGCGGGGGATGGCACCTGCTAACCCAGCAGAGCTGTGCACTCGTACAGCAGCTGTGCCTGTGCAGCTCCCCAGACATGGAGCAGCCCTGCTGCAGCACCGGGCTGATCCTTCCTCCCTGGGACCAGTGTCAAGCTAACAAGAAGCACTGCATGCATCACTTTCTGTAGCTTGACATCATTTATTCTTTCAGATGCAGGAGAGGCTGTCTGGATACTCCAGCATTTTGAACTGCTGGTCCTTAGGGCCTTATGAAGCAGCTCTTACATTTTGCACTAATCTCTTTTCTTCCCTAGTACTATACATTTTAAAGAGATGCCATATGGCACTTAAACAGACAAATCATATGGTGTTTTGCCCTTTCTTTCTAATTCTGTTGGCTTTACATTTCTCAAGTTGCATTCCCAGTTGATGAACAATGTCCTTAACCTCTTGAGTGGTCCTGGACGTCCACTAGACACAGACCAACGTGATACTTGTGCTGACTTATAATATATACTGGGTGTCAACAACGTTACTGCCTTTCACTTCAGGAGCTGATTTGCATCTAAGCATAACATCAGGGACTCTATTGTGGCACCTAAGAGTAAACTGAAAATACAGCACAGCTGCTGCCAAGGTACGGCCGAGCGTTTGCTGCCATGGCATCCAGTTCCCAGACAGAGAGCAGTCAGAAGCCACGGTGCTAAATGGCTGAAACTACATAAGTAGAGTCGAACTCTGAAACATAAAGCGCCCTTGCCATTGATGAAACCCTGTTTGCATGCATTTTTCTATCAAAAGGAGGTAACTAACCACTCTTTCCATAAGCCTCTTTTTATTGTCTAAGGAACAGAGCCACAGTGGTTTTATGAAAGTTAAAGTCCCTTTTCATGTGACTAATCTGTGTCTTATAAAAAGGAGAGATCAGTACCACTAGGTAGTATAGCAGATACTGTTAGAATATAGAGAGGCATTTCATTTATTGGGAATATCACACATGGTCATGGATCCTTCATGCCCTCTTGTCACATAAGACAGCACAAAATGAATGGCAAAAGGAAAAGGTTGAATTCAAAATATTTTCTTTTTTCTCCTCAGTGTACAAAACAAGCCCATCTTATATCTTGAGAATGAAAATGGTGCTACTGTCCTGTCCACTTAATACTTAGCACTGTAAAATGTCACACAAAAGCATGACACCCACTTGTGTCTGTGTATGTTTATCTATAGAAACGAGACAGAAGAATACACACACAAGCATCACTTGCATAGCAAAATAATGGTAAATGCTCATCTGTAGAAATGACTGGATACAAAAGCAGTTGTGAGTGTTTATGCAGTACAAACATGGAGGTGAAGTTAAAACACCTTTGAAAATCTGACCCATATTATTGGCAGTAATAAGTAAATCCTCCCTCTAAAGATAAAAGAGAAAATACCCTCATTATTTAGTCAGACCTTCACACCATGAAGACCCAAACACAGAGGGGTTATCAAAATGCCCTTAGAATAATAAAATCAAGCACTGACAGACCAAGAGACAAAGTTTTAAAGTGGAGGCCCCCTGACAAGGCTCTGCTTTACTCTCAGAGGCTGGCTGTTCTGATTACCACATCTGACTGCTGGCAGAGGTACAATGCTGGATATTCATTAGTGGAAACTGCTGTCCTAGCAAGAATATTATTGGAATTATGTCAATTAATACCAGCTGAAAACACATCCTACAATTGTTTAGATACAGAAAAAACATCGAGAGATTTATAAAGTTTGAGAGTAGGGTTCTGAGGTATGGATGGCTTCACAGGCTGCCTGTCAGCGTGCAGGTGAGCCAGGGGCTGCACGCTGCCCACCCTGAGCCCAGAGCTGAACCCAGGCGGAGCAGCTCCCGTGTCTCAGCCCCCTGCAGCTGCAGCCCCATGGGGATCACACCCCGGAAGGTCAGGGGAGAGGAGAGGAACGTGGAGCAGTGCCAATTACATAAAGCATCCCCTGCAAATTTAAGACCTGTTTTCTGTCCTTTTCAATGCAGTTTCAGCATCCCTCGTGGCAGCAGTGACCAAAAGTCCTTTGTCACAGGAGCTGTGGGTGCCATACCTGAGTCACGAGCAGTCCTGGTAGACCCAGGCATGCCTCTAGAAGTGCAGGCAGGGCTTTGGTGACACTGCTGGTGGGTGGACGTGAAACCAGAAGGATCCATTTTTAAGCAGTTATAACTATGTTTCTTTATGGGCTACAGTGACTATTGTTTGATTACAAATTACTCTGGAGACTGACCTTTAAAAATGTGATTACTTTAAACAGATATCATTAGTAATACACTGTTCACAAATACAATGGAAATAAACTAACATTTGCAGTCGTAATTTAATTTTAAAGTTACAAATATCTTTTCTTTCCCCTCTTTCCCCTGAGAAATATTATCACTCTTCAGTCTTATTACGGAGTGTTACCAGCCCTGTCACACCCGCTTGGGACCCAAAACCTAGCAAACTGTTCACACTTGATTACCTCATATTTGATAACTAACATGGAGATTTTCAAGGGCAGCCATATTTTCCATGTTTCATATTTAGACATTTGAATTAATGTCTTTTTTTTATAAGAAGTTATTTGCAACTTGAAATGAGACTACCTATTCCCATGTCAAAATGTAGACTTAGGTGTCCTGCATAGGAGAGTTACAGACTTCACTGCATGCACTGAATTTAATCTAAAATAATTTGCTCATGATATGTACAGAGGCCTCAAAGTGCTCTTTGGTGCTAGCAGAGGTGTTCTGGATTTCACCTGACACAATCTGCTATTCAGACAATAGAACATCATTTAAAATTTTTTATAACTTTCCATGTTCTCTTGGTCTTGGTACAAGCCTTAAAAAAATATACAAAAATAAATAATTTGAAGACAAACCAACAAATATTTAATGCCAGCAGTTTTCAACTACTCAGTACCGACTTTGCCCACACCAAATTAAAACTGGGCCAGGAGATTCCCAGACACAGGCATTCAACAGTATTTCTATATTTACGTGTTCATCCCAATTCTGAGGAGCTGCACTTCTTAAGTTTTTCCTTGCTTACCACGGAGTTCAGTTCAAGCTCTGTTAAATCTACAAAAATCAATATTGAGTATATGTATTATGTGACAGTTCCATCTGAAAGTATCTGGTGTAGAATATGGGCCAGATACAATAGAGCAGCCAAGCACATGTAATTTACCCAACAAACCCAAAGCACTCCCACATTGATTTTTGCAGTTTTGTAGCCCCTAGTCACAGAGCAGAGAAAAAATGGCTTACTCATAGAGTGTGCCAGTACTTGAGGCTACATTATATTTGTCTTAGAGCCTCTGATTTGGGTTGTCTTTTTGTTACCTTTGTTGATGGATTTTTTAGGTCATTTAATGCGTTCTCCATTCTAAAGTGTCTACTTCTATGACAAGAAAATAAAATGCATTTTCTAAATTGTTCTGATCTGTTGATTACTTTTCTCAGAGTTACAGTGTAGAAATGGAAAATTGCAACATTTTAACAGTTTCTAAATGCAATTATTTAAGCTAGTATGAATAGAAAATTGTATATAAATAAGGGGATAAGCTTTCAACAATGTATTAGTATACTTCACACAATAACTGGTATAAGAGATTCCAAAATCATATCTCAGAATACAAATACACTTTAAAGGGACATTTTAAAAATGACATATTTTGCATAGTATAAAATATCTATGTATATGTACTATAATACTATAATAATAAATTTAAAGTGTTTTCAAATCATAGAAGGATAATACACATATATACTTATGTGTCTTCATCCTTATTCAGACATAATAAATGCATAGGTTCTCAACATATATTAAAATAATATTCTATTCATGGAAGTCTGCTATATTAACCAATATAATTTTTTAAAAGTAGAAATTCAGTCGCAGATTCTATCAGCACCTGGACCTAGGTGGCAGGCTACAATATATGTCCAGATTAAAAACTTGAAACCCCAACTTAATAAAAAACCCCACAGGATTTAGGCATGTTGCATGTCTAGAGCTTTTTTCCATTTTATTTACTCATAAGTATCATTAATACCAAAGATCGAAAACCTTCGGTGTCATGTATGTCACTCTCTCTCTTCAAGTCTTTAGTAGTTGTATGCTTATCTATTTCAGTCAAATGTATTTCTTATCGAAAAAAAAAAGAGTGAGCAACCTGACAATACAGTGTTATCGAATTTTTTCAGCTGAGACCCACATGTCATTCAGCATTCAGACATGCTTGTGCTTGATTGATGGATGGGTTTGTGACAAATAAAACTAGGATCAAGAGCTTTGCACCTTTTCCCCCATCAGGAACCAGAGTAAAGCATAACTCTATAACAATGGTGGGATTAGGGATGCATTAGCTCTCCATCGACCAAAACCACCCATTCCCATCAATACTTTGCACTTAATAACCTAAAGCTATGATAAGAAAACAAAAGAAGGAGAAAGGGACAGGAGAAAACAAATCAATAGAAGAAGGGAATGTCTGAAAGATGCACTGTCCAAATGAAGAAAAATTTTTGCTGAATTGCTAGGATAATGCCCCTTGACAAGAGAACAATGCACTGTCAAGGTTTATCAGCCAGGAAGCTTTTGGCACGATGTTAAGCACAGGTTTGGCATTTGAGTGGTGGCACTTACTGTAGATGTAAAACACGTAATGCCAACATGCAGATAATAACCACGCATTTTTGTTTGGTGGTAGCAGTTGGGATACCCATAAGGAGCACAATTACATCTCTAGGTGCCCTGAAACAGATGCTATGAGCACAGGGACTGATCCTGTCCCCCTGAAGTGCTTGTGATCAGTACTGGGCTGATGTTTTTGATTAAAACTTTGTGTTCAGAATAAGAACAATTTCTACTTGCAAATACATTTTTCTCTCTTTAATATTAATTAATATCTTATCTCTTCCTACAAACTAACCAGGAAGACCTGATTTAAAAGATCAATCGATTTTATGTAGCTTCTTGTCTTGTTTAAAACTGAATTTTGGGATCTAGCATTAAGACTGGAAGTAAAAGAAAAGCGTTCCTTAGCGCCTCTCCTCTTCAGGATTAAAGTAAAAGGAAACATATTTCTTAAAACATTTGAAGCTTACTTAGGAAGATAATGAAGTATCAGCTAAGAAACAGCTTATGGAATATATCTTAATACAGAAACTGCTCCCTGTTTTGCTAGAGTCAACGCTTGAACTTGCTGCTGTAGGAACAAGTAGGAAATAAGTTTCTGTAAAGCTGTGCTTCAAGTGCTGGAGGAGGGGAGCTCCAATGATTTTAAGCAGGAATGGGGTTGATCAGTGTTGTTGACGTTCAGTCTTTCACTCAATGAGGTGACTCATTTCCAGGTAAGCATCTGACATACAGGAGAAGTTCTAATATCCAAGATACTAAACAGTGTTATTTAAGTTCTAATTTAATGAAAAGTAACAGAAAAAAACTTTAAAATATTCTCCTTTAGGAAAGGTTTTTAAAGTCCACTGACAGCTACAAGATTCTGCTCATTACAACAATACGCATGTGCTTTAATATCTCCATATTGAATGTGTACCAGAAAGGACTGAGGGGACAGCCCAACAGCAAAAGCTCAGGATTACACAACAGGCAGTAGGTGCTGTGCTGCTGCCTCTGCCACGCTCCTCCCTGGTCACATGTGGAAAGCCGTGGAATCTCAGCATCCTGGATTCCCTGCATGTCAATGATGGTTACGATTTACAGCTCCAGCCGAGCCCATTCACTCACTGTGGTCACAGCATGTTCTAAAGTAGCACCAATATTGAGTTAAAGGAAGAGCCAGAAGAAACAAGCATGTTCCTGCAAGTCAATACACTCTTTACAAGTTCCTTGATGACTACATGAAGTTACTGAAAGGATATAAAATTAAGTAAAAAGAGCTACAGTGGCTGGTGCAGAAGCTGAAATGCATTCACGTGAAATGAGATAAGGATGGCAGGCAGAGGAATATTTTCAAGACATGCTAGAGGGTACTCAGAGTAAAGGAGAGCAGGAATAACTGTGAAAGGAAATAGCTAACAGTGACTTTTTCAATTCAGTGTATATGACAGGAGTAGAGTCAAATGCAGCATAACACATACAGAAGTAAAGGATGGAAATAAATTTATAAAACATTCAAGAACTGCAAGAACAGTGATAACCAAGGAAGTTTTCAGACAGAAAACCCTTCCATTTTTTTTTACTCCTGCTCTTATCATTTTAGATTTAGGTTGCATTGCCCAGTGAAAAATGAAAAAGGTGTTGCTGTCCTGTCCATAGTTCTCCATGGAGTCTCAGCTATTTTGAGTTGACGGTGTTGTCACGGTCAATTCACACTATCAAAGAGCCTGTAACTTGCTGCGATGAACAGCCTGCATTTCAACATGTCCAAGTTACCCTGGTTCTGATAACACAAGTGATGACAGAAGCATATCCCTCATCTCCTTAAAACCCTACTGAATATTAGGGGGTCTGTCCAAATGGAGGTGACAGAAGCCTTCAGATCTGCCAAAACCGAAAATATTATCATGGGGGGCAGCTGAGTGACTGATCCATCATAGCAGGCACTTTATAGTGGCAAAAGTTATTTCAATACTATTACATAACACAGGAGTCACTCTGATGAGTTCCTTAGTTATAAAATGAAGTGTTAAGGGAAACTCTTATTTCATTGCACTACACTTCTAAACTGTCTAAATGTACCACTCTATTCTTACTAAATTCTCAAAACCCCATTTGCACTGTTTCTACTGGAAGGATCCAAGAATCTGAAGTCCCTCATTCACACACAATCTTAAAGATAACTGCCAATAACCAAAATAAATCAAAAGTTATACTTGAGAAGTTCTCAAAAGCAGTAACTGTCAATTTCAAAAATGAACAACATAAATTTGGCAAGCCCACATCATGTAATTCACACAAAATCAAGCAGTGAATGTCTGTTTTAAGTGCAAATCTCAAAGCTATTTTAACTACTGAGCAGCCCAAGCACTTCCATAAATAATTACTTATTTATTTTGTACCAGAAATAATAATGATCCGATCGAGATATCAGCAGTTGCAATCAGCTGGTTATTTCCTAACTAATTTTGGGAAGGCAGTGAATGAGCAAGATTGAATAACAAATCCCCCAGTTCTGCAGTGAGCAGTGAGGCACGCCAGGAGCGTGAGGAAGCTCTGAGTGGATGTTCCAGGAGGATGCAGAGGCAAACAGAGGTTTTGGCAGAGGGTGATGGTGCCCAGGCCTTCTCCCAGTGACCAGGCTCAGCTGAGGACCATCTGCTCCTTGGTGCTGGACTCTTTCATTTCTCCTCTTCCTATTATCTCTTAAGTTAGAAATAATTCTGGATTGGAGAATAACTCCTGTAGTGGTAGCTGAAGATTTTAATCTATGCTTGCTTCTGGCACTCCTGGGGTAGGACTTCCAGAGAATTTAATAACTACCCTTCTTTAGGATTTTAAACCTAGATCTACAGATCGATTTTCCTTAAAAATGCAATTGACTGGGCTAGGCCAAGCTTTCTGCTTCCCAGTGGTTCCAACACCTTTCTCTTGCTGTCTAAATTTATTTGGATTTATATTTATAAGGACTAGGTGAAAAATGCTTCTAAATCCATGCTTTGTCTACTTGCTTAAAAAGCTCATATAATAATCCTCAATCTTAGCATCATTTCCCTCCAAATCTAGATATCAGACCAGGTTTACAAGACACTTGACAAAGAATTGATTTCTACTTTTAATGATCTCTGATCAAGTTGTTGAATTATGAGAAAACAAAACGCCAAAGGTTTTCTCCCCCACAATAAAGTATGAGTAACCCTTTTAAAAGCAACACGCTTGTATCAACACCGAATTCAGTGAGAGAGAGCGGTGTTTCGTCATGCTTCAGCCTCAAGAAATATAAGGTCAGGTTTTGAATACCGTACTTCAAATATGCATTGATGTCATTAATGTAAACATCTGAAACTGATCAGTGATCCATTGGGTACCTTCCCTATTTCATTTGTAGGTCGTAGCTTCTGCATGACTTCAGCTCTCATGTGAGGTTCATAACTTGCAGAGCGTTTACCAATAATTAATGGGGTTTCTTCCCAGCTACATATCTCATTTCATTTATCTATATAAGGAAATAGTCTGAACCCAAAATTGGCATCTCCCCTCTTAATTGCATAGATATGCATGGGTAATTTTTTTTGTTCAACTATTCCCAAACATCCCGAGAAATAATTCTGGGGAAGTTGGCAAGCCAGTATATTTATATCGAAACCTCGTGTGTGCACTTTGTAAAGCTGATCACTAAAATCTACTCCTTGTGATCAAAAGGTAGAATCCAAACCAACATTTGGATGGCCGCAAGGAGCGCCATCAGCTTATGAAGACTTTGCCAGTTAGATCTTCAAGTCTTCATTTTGGAATCAATTCTCTCTCTCTTTGGTGGAACTAAATGCATATGCTCCAGAGGGTTTGCCCAACTTCTGAAGGACATGTGCCTATAATAGGCCTTTCTCATCTCTGTCTTGTTAACAAGTATATAAATAAGAGAAGGCTTCAGTAATTGGCTCAGAGTTACTAATGAATTAATTAACTTCAGTCTATTTTACCTAACCTTTAATAATAAGAATCTTTTTTTGGTCTAGCAATAGGTCTGACAGGCTGAAAAAACAGACATGCAGCAAAGCTCTTGAAAATTAATGAGAAACGAGGAAAGAATCAATGTACATTCTGCTTGCAGAGAACTGACACAAAAAAGACACAATAAACCATGAACAAACACAGTCAGTTTAAAAAATAGGTTAGAAAAAGTGGGCAAATTCAATTATAGAAGTAATTAGAAGATATAGGGCAAGGCTGCCTTTTGGGACTGTGCCAGAAAACATGAATTAATAAGAGTGAATAGAAAGCGCCCATGTAGTAATTAAGAGGCAATCACCTATGGCAATGAATACCTGAAAACAGGCTGCAAACTATTAATTCAGTGATCAAAAATATTTTTAGATGATTAATATGGCAAATTTGTTTTAAAAGACTAATTTCTGGAAAGATATCAAGACAATAGCACATTATTTGTTCCTCTGGCATTTATATAGCTAATTAAATTTTATAATTTGCAACAACATTAAGCATTATCTGAAAACAGTAAAAGCAATATTTCCTCCAATAATTCTTTATTATAGTGTCTTCAAAATCTGTGAGTTAAGACTAACTTAACTTTTTAAAAAGAAAATTCAAGTGTTCAGAGCTGATTACTTCATTTATTTGAATGATTTTTGTTGTTGTTTATTAAAAAGACATCATGCATGAATTTTACATAATAATTTTCAGCTACTTTAAAACAGGTACTGAAACAATTTGATTATAATTCAAAGAACTATAAACAAAATTCTTTGATGCTCAAATAAGCCATCACAGATGTTAATGCATGGCCAAGAGAGACTTTGCTTCATTAGAGCATGTTCCTCTCCTTCAGATACAAAAAATGAGCAAATTACAGCCAAGGTGTGGAATATCAGACAGGGAAAAAAAGACCTAAAACTCTGCTAACAACAAGTTATTTATCCTTTAGTAAATCAGGTAAGGGTTAATTTACTTTGTCAATAGTAAAACCAGACTAATTTCTCTAAATTCAGTGTTTTTCATTGCCATTTCTGAGGATACTAATAAAAACACCCCAAAGCTTCAAAATATGACCAAGAAACAGACTGAGGATAAGTTTCTACACTAATACTGACCATGAAAGACTGTTACATTCTATTCGTGTTGCTGCAGAAAGGAAGAATTGGCCGGAGTGTGGTTGGCAACTTATACATGCCTTGAAACATGGATTTATGTCTTTTTTTTTTTTTTCTTTCTATTGTAATTTTAAATATGAAATTTTACATTTTTATGCTTCCAATTCAGAAATAGTATCAGAACTATAAGCAGTATGAAAAAAGGGCATAGCTACCAGAAATAGGCAAAATTGTCTGTACTAAATTAAACACTCAAATTTCATGGTTCAAAAGTCTGCCCTGATCTCCAACTTCTCGCACCTTCATTCTCTCCTTAGGAAGGACTGTGGCATAGGAAAAGGACTAAAGGGAAAAGGACAGTAAAGCTATTAAAAATAAATAAAATCGTGAGAAAAAATGAATTGAAGCAACCGAAGGAACACAGTCTTAAAAAAAGGAGAAGAAAGGAGGCAAACATTACTCAAAAATAAACTCTATTTCAAAATTAAGTTGCTGTGTCAGCATATTTGGAGATTTAGGGAGAGAGCATTCCCTCAATATGTTCTAGAGGTTTCCTGTTTCAGTTAGAGGAACTTGAAAACATTAAGTCTCCTGTGAAAAATGTAAAAGAAACTATGGGTAGAAGAACTTAGTGAACTCACATCGTTTTTTGTGAATGTTTCAGAATGAAACATAATTTGAGATGCTGCCACACTTTTAACTCCAGGTACTCTCCATAGGTCTCATCATGGGTTGTTTTCTGCTACAGTGCTCAGAGAGAAAATAAATATGAGTGTGCCATGTCTGAAGTGTGTCAGTGGTTTACAAAGCTGCTGCAAGAGCAACTCCTAAAGAATGGAATATGTGCTGAGGTGCAGGGATGTTCTCCCTGTACAGGACAGAGGTAAGTGGTGTTTGATTACAGCTCGGATTCTGAACATCCCTACCCAATTTTATGGGGCCACAGCTTTGACTGCAGCTTGTAGCTGTGTAAATATGCCATGAGCAAAGCCTCTGGACAGGATTTGAAGCTTTCTGTTCTCTACATCAACCCTTTAACAGAAGTCATGATGTGATAGCAGCTGCTTCCCACAGACCCACCCGCAGGAACGCTACAGCCGCTCAGACGCAGCAGGGTGGGAGGTACCCCATTGCATCTCCATCACCTTCCTAGTTAAAGGAGACAGAGAGAGTCCTTTGGAGTCCACATCAGAATAGGATCCTAATTTAGGTGGTCCTCATAAGAATTTTATTCTCCATTGACTGCAGAGGCATCCTAAAGGATCCAATGAGGCTCAAATGAACAAAGTGCCTTGTAAATACTCCCATGTGTTCCATTTCTTAAGCATCAGCACCTGGTTTGTACCTCTGACTTTCTGATGCCGTGACTCAGCAAGGCACTTATTTCAGGATTTCTGCCTCATTCCCGTTTGCATACTGGAATCTCACCATCTTCTCAGTTGTGCCAATGTATCTGTTTTGATCCTGTAAAACAAGCTTTGGAACTGGTCAAGATGCAGAGCTATCTCAACCTGCCCCAGCACTGGTCATATCCTTTCCAGCTCACTGGTTCTAGTCAGTGGGTCACAGAATCACAGAAACACAAAATGTTACGGGGTTCAGATGGACCTTACAGATCATCCAGTCCCAACCCCTCTGCCATGGGCAGGGACACCTCCCACTCGACCAAGTTGTTCAAGGCCTTCTCCAATCTCTCTTCGAACACTTGCCAGGATCGGGGCATCCACAACCTCCCTGTGCAACCTGTTCCCATAATTTCACCACTCTCACAATGGAAAATCTCTTCCTAACATCTAACCCAAACTTCCTCTCTTTCTGTTTGCATCCATTACTCCTTGTCCTGTCACTACAGGTCCTGCCTAGGAGTCCCTCTCTGGCTTCCCTGTAGCCCCTTCAGATACTGGAAGGTGCTGTGATGTCTCCACACAACCTTCTCTTCTCCAGGCTGAACAGCCCCAGCTTTCCCAGCCTGTCTTCGTAGGTCATTCTCCTTGAACCCATTCTCTCATGGTGACCATCCTTGCTATCTGTCTTTCAACCTATTTTGGCTTTCCTCTGTTCTTTCGCAGCTGAGGAGGCTGGTACTGCACAGAATATTCAAGCTGTAGGTGTACTATGGATTTATATAGTGTTGTAATGATGGCTTTTATTTTGTTCTCTATTCTTAAAATTTTGGTTCTACTGTTCTTGACATGACAGTTTTGCAGAACTATCCATTTACTTCAAGATCTCATTTCTGAGAAGTGATGGTTAGTTCCCAACCCATCACTTTATATGTAAAGATAGAGTTATTTTTCCTGTGTGCATTTGTCTGCACTGAATTTCCTGTCTTTTTTTTTGCCCATTATTGCCAGCATTATAAGATCTTTCTCCATACACCATAGCTGGTTCTTCTCTTAACTTTTCTGAGTAACTTAGTACCATCAGCAGATTTTGTTCCCTCACTATTCACTTTTATATTTTCAGACCACTTATGAATATGTTGAATAGCACAGATCTCCACAGGGTTTTCAGTGATGACCTACCTCTACTGTGAGCACTGACCATTTATTTCTGTACTCTGCTTTCTCTGCCAACTAGTTATTTATTGATGTGAGCATCTTCCTTTCTGTTCCAGAATATTGTATTTTCTTAAAGGCTTTTGGGGATGAACCTTGTTAAACCCCTTTTGAACACCCAAGCAGGTGAGATCAGCTGGGTCTCCTGTGTTCTCCTACTAGCAGATACCTTCAGAGAATTTGAATATACAATTAGGCCAGGACTTATCTTTTAAAACTTACACACAAACTTCACAATATGACATAATTATTCCGATTACACTATTTCTATTATTTGTTATGATTTTTACTCATTTTTCCAGCACAGATGTCAGGTTTACTGGGATGCAGTTTCCTAGATCTGCCTGAATGCCTTTTTAAAACCTGTTACTGTATTAGTCAGATTTCAGACCTCTGGCTCAAAATTATTTGAGCTAGGAAGCTGTACACCACAATCACCTGAACTTCTCTCCTGAATTTCTTTAGAATTTCCAAGTGAATGTCTCTACTCCTGATGAGTTTTTATAGCTTGTTTTGTTCATTTACTCTATAAACTATTTATGGATGCTTCAATTTGAAGCAAATCCTAAAATGTATTCAATAAATTAAGATTCTGGGATAGGATTCTCACCAACCTCCCCCATGGTAAGCACAGGTGCAAAAAAAATCACAGCTTTTCTGCTGTGGCTTTATCTTTTTTGAATGATCCTTTCATGCCTCGAGCATCTTACAGATTTTCTGTCAGTAATCATGCTCCTGATGTGTTTGGAGAAAGAAGATAGAGAGAGTATTACTTTTTATTCCTTGTTTAAGTTGATATTCAAATTCTTTTGAGGACTGTTTGTTAAATTACTCGTTATCTAGATTGACTCAAGACCCTGGTTTACCATGCAGCCCTAAAAGCAACACACCACAGGAGGTGCAGCTTCATGGCAGGCTTGGACTGTCCCAGGACTGAGTCACCTCCTCGCAAAAGGCCACCTGTCATTGTCACATGCTGGCATCAGTGCTCGGTTATATTGTGAATTGATGGGGCTGAAAACTGGCCCTTGTACGGAACTTCTCAACTTTCTCTGACTACACTGTCCCACAACACTTGTGCTGTCACAGGGAGCAGGACGACAGAGATAAATCTCGTGGTGTAACTGGTGAATATTTAGATTAACTTGATTTTGAAGCTCTATCTAGGGAGCAAACCTGGGCCACGGACCAGAAATGAGTGGGTGGGTGGGAGTGCTGAGGTGAGGACACCTAAGACTGCTGCCAAATCCAGCTTCTCATCAGATCACTTGCTGAGTGTAATGCAGAATTGTGACACTCAGGGGCTTAAGATAATCAATTACAATAATCAAACTTAAGCCTTTTCTAAAGGGGTATTTAGGAAAACTTGCAGGGTGTATTTTCCCTGCCCAGTGAAGCTATGTCTTGATTTCCAGATTTACAAGTTAATTTATTGGAAGAGTAGGAGGGAAATAAAACCAGGGACAGGGTAACATTCAACACCATTACTAAAATACAGAAGGCTTGGGGGGTACTTAATCCCCGTCCTGCATTTCTGTCATCAGCTAAACATTGTTCCCCATTGTGCACACAAGGAGAAGTGTAAAGCTGACCCAGCAGATTGAGATGAAAAGATTAGAAGTAGAAATTAAAGTCTCCTGGAGAGATTGTTCAGCTATTATACACTGATAAATTTTTCATGGATTTCCCTACATTTTTAAAAATCCTATTAATCTGAACTCGGGTGCTTTAAAAACATTCCTCTGATTGTCAGCATTTCCCTCTGATTGCCAAGTAGGAACACTCTGGAAGACAGACCCATTCTCAGTTTAGCTAAAGGAAGACCTCCTCAAACAGAATGCAGAGATTTCAGCATTCGAACTATTTGCCCAGGCTACTTCCGCTTCAGTTGCTGACCTGTCCTTCATTTAGATATGGAAGGAAAGTGTGAGCTCAGGACATAAATGATGGGTACCATGAGAACATGAAATGGTTGTGCTGGGAGAGACTCAGGGTCCCTCTGGCTGGGTGCTATCTCAATCAGCAGCCAGAAGTGAGTGCCTAGAGAAGGGCAGAAGAAGAAAGTCATAACATTTCCCCCAAGGACTCTTCCAGCTTCCACCAATCTGAGTCTCAAAGACTGCTCCAGCCAGATAAGGTTCATGTGTATTTTTAACCTCTTTGGATTTCCCTTTTGGGAACTTGTTCAAGCTTCCCTTGAACCCATAGAAACTCTAAACTCTGACAGTACCCTGTGGCTGCTTAATTATATTATGTTTAAAGATCTGCTTTTGCTTCTTTTCCAGCTGCCACATCTGTCATCTTGCCTTCATTTCTGGTCCTGGCAAAGACTGTGCACAGACCGCGTGAGGGAACTCTTTGTGCATGGTGCTTTAGTCTAGATACCTTCATCATCTCCCCCAACAGTCTCCTTTTCGAGGCATACAAAGAGTCTACTTTGCTTAGGTTCTTTTTAATGGAAATCTCTCTGTTCCTGTGATCATCCTTGTTGCCCTTTTGTGAAGCTTTTGAAAGGGTAGGGGCAGGCAATATGCAGGATGTGGGTGTGCCATGTATTTATATGCTGGCATAAATATTCTGTACTTATCTTCTATCCCCTTCCTATTTATTCCTAATATTCAATGAACACCACTAAGCAGATTCTTTCATGGAGCTGTCTTTTATTGTCCCAAGATCTCATTCCTTGGTGGTAAGACAGCTGAAAGCCCATAATTTTATCTGCAAAGTTTTGATTAGTCCCAGATGCATCACTTCAACGCTTATCTAAACTGAATTTCATGGGATAGTTAAGGACTACTCATAGAGTTTCATAGATCCTTCAGTGATCCTGTTAAGTGTCCTCAACTTTATTGTCCTGAAAATCTGGTATCATCAACAGACTGCCACCTAACGAGTCACCCTCCTTCCACTTCCCTCGTGAATCAAAGAAGGAAGTTTCCTCATCTCTAGGCATAACCTCCTCTTTCAAACCGAGATCCCAATATTTCTTTCTCCCCAGTGCTGCCTCCTTCATTTCATCTTGACAACTCCTCACTAGAGAGACAACAGCCAGTTTTGAATCTCTAAGTCTTTTAACAACACCCAAGTATTTTGGGCTCTGATGGATGTACCACACCAGACAAAAAGGTTTTCACATCACCTCTCTTAGGAGGATGCCAGTCAGAACTCTCCAGTTTTCCTGGCACGGCACACACAGTGCAGTGCTTAGAAACCGATTCTCTTCTCTGTTCAACGTCTGGGGTCAGTGACAAATACAGCTCTGGAAGAAGGGTGCATTTGAATCCACTCTTCTTGTCAGATGCATAACAACAGTAAAGAGATGCATCTCTAACAAAACCCCCTAATAAAGGTTTTAAGGCACGGTGATCATGGGAATTAGCTTGAGAGAGCATGCAAAGTACAATCCAACTTAATCTAATTAGGGTTTTAACACACAAAAGTTAACACCACTCCTGGCATTTATAGTTGATAAATTAAATATCCTTCCAAAGAAAGGAAAAGGAAATTTTGAGGTGCTTTGGAAAGTTTGGAATTGAAAAGTTTCACTTCCAGCACAATGTTTCTGAATTTTTTAAACCAACTTCTTGAACTTCTTTTTAGCAAAAGAAAATAGAAATCACTGTTTGAAAATGGAATTTTAATAATGAGAAATAATAGTATCTTTGAGATTGTTTTTCCATTTAAAAAAAGAGAAAGACAGATTGAAAACATAAAAAATGCTATTTTGCTGAAGTACCTGTGTCTGTCTTTGAGGCAAGTGGCAGAATGGATCAGGAATGAATTCTCTCCTTACTACACATCAGCATATTTACTTTTACAGAGACACAGAACCTCACAGCAGCCTGGGGTTACTTTATCTTGCCTCTAGTCAGTGCCAAGACGACACAAACAAGCACCACCTTTTAGCTCTCTCCTTGATTCAGAAACTGTCATGAGGAAATTTCTAATGAGTAGGGGGTGACTGACAGCAAGGAGTATCATACTGAGCAAGCTGAAGACCTAAACAATTTGGAAAGGGAAAATCCTAAGACTAAACAGAGAAGATAACTACAGAAAGAAATAACAATCAGCTGCACAACTAAGACAGTAAAGAGAAATTTTAAGAACTATTCTAGGAAGAGGTGAAATGGGAATGAGGAAGAGACCACCTCTACAATCCCCATCCCCATGAAAACGCAAATAACTCATAGACAAAAATAAAGTTCTGCCAGGGACTCTGGGTGGTCATGCTGTTTACTGTTTCTCAGCCTGTGATCAGTGGATTAGTTGAGGGTCCATGCAATATGTGAGATACCAGAAGATGACTTACAAAAAAATGCAAATCACCCATATCTTGTTGAAATTTATATTATTTGTGGCAGCCATCTCCTCACAGCTGACTTCTTTAGAAGTAAAATACTCTATATTGCAGGTATTAGGTACCCTTCGTCTTCAGCCTCATTTGTCACCGCCATCGTCATCTTCTGCTGACGAGCAAGCCTGTGCCTTGGTTTCCCTACTGCTTTGAATGCTCATTCAGTGAAGTTTCGTACAACTTTCTGGTCATATCTCGTTTTTGTGTCTTGATTACTTCAATTCTATCTCTCTAGGCTTATGATAGTCCCTTAGGCTTGTCATTAAAAATCTGATTCCTTTTTGAGTCTTTGGCTAAGGCTCATGTGTTAACAAAAGATGTCTCAGTACACAGCCTTGTCCCCTGCAATGGCACAGTTTCTGCTTGTGCCTTTGGGATCTGTTCTTTGAGAAACTGCTATCACCATGTCTTTACTAGTAATTTTTTCCCTTCTCCTTTATATGAAATGCCAATTGCTCAGATTTGTATAAAGTCCCATGAAATACACTGATCCAATCTCTTATTTCTTAATGTCTGTCACATCCCACTAACAGCCAATGCTCACTCATTCCACAGCCTGCCATAAGACCCAGGACAGAAGGCTCTCAAAGGCATAAAGGAATTAGGTATTTTATTCCTATTGAATTTCATCTAAGTGAAAATTGAATTGAAAATCAATGGGAACTGGAAGCATAAAACCCTGTAATATGTCTAAAAAGCTCTTATAGTGAGGTTTTTCAGCTGCTTTTCCCACCCTGAGGAAGAGGGTGAGTAGAAGGACTGAGGAGGACCCGTCATGCAAAGGAAATATTTCTAGGAGTGGAAAAGCTGGTAGATCATGGCTCAGGCAATGGGCTCGACCTCACTTGTCTTCCATATTACAAAAACTCTGATTTTCTACCAGTGCCCTTAGTCCAGCTCATTTCCCAGATCAACAGACCCAGCAGTCTGTTCCCAGACACCTTTAACCACCGAGCAAGGACAAAAGCAGAATATCCAAGAGTAGAGCTGGCAAACCAGAGACCAGGAGGTCCTCAGCACGTCAGAGCTGAGACTGGCTCCTGAATGCAGTGCAAAGCTGGCAGAGCCAATCTGCACCACAGCCACACGTTCCTGACCTTTGTGATGATGGTGGGTTTGTCTGTTTTCATTACTATTTGTTTGATTTTGGTTTAATGTTGTCTCCCCCCAAGACAGAGATCTCATTACCTCAGAAAACAAATGTCAAGAACAGATGTTTCCTGATACTATAGATATTATTTCATACATATATATGAACTATGGTACTTGTATGTTCTTCCCATGACTTTATTGATGGCACAGAGTTACCTTCCACGTGAGAGCTGCTGAGATGCTGCCTGATTTCCAAAAGAGCAGTAAAACCAACAGCTGAGCCAAACTTCTTCATTAGTGACAGACCAGCCAACAGGGCTCAAGGGCTGGGGCGTTGTGGGGGTGAATCGTCCGACTGAAATCACAGAACTGTGATATTGATGGTACTAAGAACGGACCCTGCAGTGCTGAGCTTGTCCAAAATTAATTTTGTGGAGTCAGCTGTTATTAAGAAGTGAAGACAATCTACAAAGGCCATGAAATCCAGAAGGCAGTTATGAGAGTGACCACTAAAAAAAGCTGTTGCATTGCACTGACAGGGGAAATCTTCAATAAGCTCCAAACACACTCCCAAAGCAGCAATCCACACCTAGAGGTAATGTTGTCACTCAGCCCTTCTCTGCCTCAGCTATTTCATATGAAAAATGGCACTTTGAAACTTTAATTATAGGTAAATACTTAATAGTTGGAAAACACATTTGGAGGGAGAGAGGAGAACACCTTCCCAGAACTAAAATGATCCTTGGTAGAAAAGTGCTGAAAGCAAGGGACAGATCTTCATCTCCTTGAAAATAACTTCACAATTAAACATTCTGACAGTGATTCACTGTCAAAGCTCACAGCTCAGCCATGTTTGTGAGAGTACTTAACCTGAAGGCCATAATATGTAACTGAAGAGTTACAAATTAACGTGGGGTAGTCCCTGTTCAATGTCAAATTTTCTTGGTCACTGAAGACAAAAGGAAATAAAACAATAAAAAATTAACTAAAGTGGATTTGGAGTGTGTACTGTTCAGAGTAATTTCTGGGAATCTATTAAACTGCAAGTGGTAAAAAAATTAAATTGCTTTTGTGCCTTTTTACACCAATTCTTTTGACCAAGACAAAATCAGTCATAGTTTTCTTTTCTCCTGCACTTGAATGTAAGTTCCCATTTTGTTTCTTCCTCTGGTATACCAACGAAATTGGCAGATACTGGTATCTGGATAATTATTCTACACAGCTCCTGTCTAAAGCATCATCAGTACATCCTTGGGGAAGGTGTTTCTGGGTAATCAAATGAGATTGTGACCTGCACTGTGCTATCATCTTCCTGGTGCAATAAACAACCCGATCACATCATTTCCCATATATGCTATCAACAGATCTACAAGAGAAGCCACTGATTTGTTGTTCTATGTAGACTTCCCGTGCAATTGACCTATTCTGGAATTCAACACACTGCTGACATCTTTAAAGAAGGCTCTTTCTCTTTCCAGCCAAAGAAAGCTGTTGAGTGACAGCCATCAGTCAACCGGGAAAGATGAGCGATAAATACAGATACAGGAGGTACCTGATTGAAGTGGGCAATGTGCTAATCTTGTCATCACATTTACAGTCCCCACTCCTGTATTTCTTTCCATTAATACAGCCAGGGAGTGTTTAACTGCTGAGTGGAATATTCTGCCATCATGTGCCCAAAGTCACCGTCAGGGATTCCCAGAGCACCACTGTGCAGAGGCTGACAGAACGAAGGAGAAATGACAACAGAAACTTGGAATGTGTCTCTCTGATGTTTCACATGCGCACACCAAGATTAGGTCGAACATTTACTTTTTCCAACTACAAAAGACAACACCCCAAATACACAGTTAGCCAAGCATAAACCAGAAACTGCTGACTCGCAGGAAAACAAAAACTCTCACAAACAAAACACTGTGGTTATGCTTGAATGCTCGATGTTCCTATTACTTTGTCAACTGCTTGCAGTGCTATCTAATTATCCTGCATTTGGGTTTTGAACAAGGTTTGAATGAGTTCTGCCTTCATACACTCAGCAAAGATACCAGCTTTCCTAAAAATAATAGCCTAAAATTTTTATTTGGCATAGCTGGCTCTTCTGAACTTCAACCCAACTTATATCAGATTTTTGCTTGCTCTTAGGATAGGAGGAAATATCAGCTACAGACTCAGTGCTTAGCCTTGAAAATGCCTGACTTCTGCATGTTATTTTTGAATTAAAATTTTTGTTTAATTATTAATTTTTATCTTACAATACCAGATATTTTAAAAGCTTACATATATGTAATAATTCATTAAATCTTAATAAAATCAAAAGAGATTATTTTTATGATGAATGTATTAAGGAGCTTAACTAATTCCATTTTACTGTAACATAAACAGAATTTGTGAAGCAATTTATTTTGGAAAATACTAGATAGATAAAAACAAAGGTCAAAAGTCATAGTGGATAATAGCTGATGGTTTTGATAATGCTAATTATATATTACTAAGGAATAAAGGTAGAAAGGGAAATATGAGCATTAAAAGAAAGATAAACATCCCAGTGCTGAATTTAAAATGAAAAAAAGAAAAAAAAAAACTTTAAATGTCTTTGTAGCTCACTGTCATAAACCAAAGACATAATGAAGCCTGAATTAAAAATGTCAGTTTCTGTGAATGTTGATAACTTGGTTCTTTGTTGTACAAGTCAAAATGTGTCTGTTTGATGGGTTAAAATGACAGTCTGCAAATGGGAGAAGCTCGAGCTAAAAAAAGAAGACTCCCCCCACTTCCCAAAAGACTTATAAAAAGTAGGCCCGTAATGCAGTACTTTAAGGAGAAGACCTGTAGGGTAGAAGAGCCAGTACCTTTAGAAAGTAACCAAGCAGCACTAAAAGGCAATGTCCATGGCCAATCAAAACTATTTCTCTAGCTGCTGGGGCTCTTGCATCTCTGTCTTCACACTAGACTGGAAACCCTTTGTACTAATTGCCAGACTGTACCAGATTTTCTGGTTCAGTTCCATCCCATAATTGACCGACAATGATGGGCAAGGAAGGGGAAAAATTCAGGCTCACCACTGCAAGCAGAGGGTCAGAAATGGTTTCATAGGGAGCACATCACTGCTTGGCACTAAATGCAGGGTTAAGCAAGCATCATCTGTACTTTCTTCTAATTCCTAGGTTAAAAGGGGGATGGGAAAAACATTCACTCTGCAGCAGGGCAAAGAACATTTTAAAAGCTGGCATAGCTTCTGCAAAAATCTGCCACAGAGACAAGAAAATGCCTGGAGGATTTTTGGAAGTTGGTCTCTAACCGCAATATCAGCGCATTACTTACATTAAAATAAATAAAGCAGTTCAAAAATTCCATTTCTCCATAAAAAACTTCCTCCCACATTTACAGTAAAAGTATTTGCCCATAAAGTTGTTTTTCCAAGAAAATAAATTAATTCACATACTTATGTGCTGAAAAGATCCAAATATTAATACATATATAGAAAATAATTTGCATTAAAAAAGCTAGAAATATTTTAACATAAAATGCACATATTAGACACTTAACAGACACTTTTAAGTTCACAAATAAATATTTACTGTGCATCTAATCTAGTTCACCACAGCTTATACATCTGTAAATTCTTACTATTGTAGGGTATTTTGCTTATTGCTGACTTGCTTTAATAAACCTAGGAAAAACTTATTTGAAGAGGAAAACCCACAAATTCTTTCAGAAATTTGACTAATGACAGAATCTTTCTGATCGTGAATCTTATTTACCCTCAATTGTTCTCCGCCCACTTTATTTCAAGTAAACAGCACCCCCAATAGCATTTCCACAAAATATTAAGACAGTTCTGAGACCAAAGCAAAAAAGAACAAGAAAGGCAAGAAAGAAAGAGAGAAAGCAAAAAACCCACCCCCCCAAAACAATTTAGTGCTCATGGCAAAGCAGTTCCAAACCATACGACTGCCTGTGCTACCCATGCCTGGAAATACCCTGCCCACAGGTCCAACGCTCTCCCCTGTACTCTCACCCTGCCTTTGAAGGATGCTCATGGGCAGAGCCCCTGCTCTGAGCCCCCCTCCCTGGGCAGGTACCACACTCCTCACTTCCAGCAGCTACAGTTCGGTTTCCACAAGAGGAAAGGCAGATCCCCTTCAATTCCATCCCCCTCTAGCCCCACCACCTATCCCTCCAAGGATGGTTATTTGCCCTGGGAAGCTGAAACCTGCTCCCCTCTCCACCAGCTCCAAAGGAGTGATAAGCTGCAAAGTTTCAGAACTAGGCCAGTAAAGTTAGCACCTTAAAGCACAGACAGCAGAGGACTTCAGCAAAATCTTACCTTTCAAACCCTGAACAGAGCTGTCTTTTATGAGGCCTAGGCAGCTGACAAGTCCTGGGACTTTCTCAAGCACAGCACCCATACAGGTGAAATTCTAATAGGTGGTAAACACCTGAGAACTGGATAAGAAGACTACAAGAAAAAAGAAATCAAATGAGCAAAATGTCTTCCCAGAGCCACAGTCAGCTCTTGTGCATGGGGAGTTACGAATGCACTGGCTATAGACTTTTGTCCAAAGCTGTAGGTTTTTTTTTTTTTTTTTTTTTATTAAAGTTAGTTTATTTATACAAAAAATCAAAA
>VYZT01044773.1:41383-126867 GCA_013400735.1 Pomatostomus ruficeps
TTTTTTTTTTTAGTGAAGCTAGATTAGTTCATACAAAACTCAACAATACAGCACTGAAACCCATTGTTGATATTCAACATTTTTCACATAGCGGAACAGAATAGACAATACGGTATCTAGGAAACCATGGGCTGGATTACAAACTGATGATATCTCATCCTTCTGGAGGGCCTGTAATCCTTTTTATTACCTACCACAGAAGGGGGGAAGAAAATCCAAAACAAAACACCACAGCATAAACCACCCCGTATCGATAATGTTTGAACTCTTTTCATAAATAAATGAATTTAATCTTTTTCCTAGTTCTGTCCTAAGCTCACCCCCCCCTGCAATATGCATACATAATGAAACACTTGCCTTTCACAGTGCTTAAATAACTGTTAAATGCACAGCGTTCATGCCAGTCTGTGCCATGAGGCTCATTTGAAAAGCAGCTTCCATGTTATATATGTAAAAACAGCCCTATACCTGGCCTCAGAGTATTTCTTACAACACTTTGCAACTTATACATAATAATGCTTCTCTTATCCTGTAACAATGCAAATTGTATTTTCCCTCACACATAAACTTATAACTGCAGTTCCTGCTGGGCATATAAGAATATCTGAAATAATTCAGCTGCCTGGTAATTTTTACCAAAAATTCTACCTTTTTCAAACCTCTATTTAAACAGTCCCTGTACCTGCATCACATCACATCTCCAGCTTTCACCACGCTCGGTTCAGAGGTGCCTCAGTGTAAACTCTGCTTTGTCTATTTTTGCAGCACTTATACTCCCCACAGAAGAAAATAAACACAGTGTTTATAGGAGATCCATTTACCCCTGCACGGCTTATTTTTATGTTTCAACCTAACTCCTTTTCCTCAGACTCCAGTTCCCGTATTTTCCTTAAAACCCCAAATAGTCTAGGTAGCCACAGAAGTGATTGTTCCTACCAGTTTCTTTTCATCACTTCTGCAATTGACCAATTGACAACTGATTGATGGTTATCTTTTCACTTCCACAATGAAAGAAATTACCATCACTATAGCTATGTACAGTAAATGCCTCCAGAGTAAATTACATGATTCTAAAATTCTCCTTAGCTCACTTAGTAAAACATCAACACAAAAAGTTTCTTTTTTGCCTCTCTTCCTGTACTGCAGATTTGGCCTTTCCTGTCAGCTTCAGAAAAGAACTTGACAGCTTCTTTAAAAAGAGGAGTATAAAAGAACTTGAATAAGGGATGGCACAGGGCCGGGCTAAGGCTTCCATTCTCTGCAAGTGGCTATTCTTTGCACTGAAAAAAAATTAGGCATGTGAGCACAGATAAGCCACATAAGAATACCCCAAAGAATATTCCCAGTGACCTTGAGATTTTGCTGCAATTCCGTATCCATTCTCTGCTGGAACAGCTTCATGAATTCTGAACTTCAGAATGACTAACTTATGTGCAATTTATTCCTTGTAGGGAGAAAAAACACTCCCACAAAATTAGGAGGGGAAAGTATTTGCCACTACAAAATAAAATAAATTTGTCCTTGGGCTTTTGCAATAGTTCAGATATATTGGTAAGAGTTTGGCTCCATTCCCATAGCTGGTTTTAGTGATGTTGAGATGGAAGAGAGATGCAATTCTATCTAAAACCAAACACCCCTCTTAATTTTGTCAGAATTTTTAGCTCCTGCATGGAAATATAGTGAAAACTTTTGATTGCTGTACAATTAAGGGTAGTTTTCAGAGCATTAAATATACCACTGAGAATTATTTATTTGGTTTTGTTCCTTCTTGGAGAGCACTCTAAAACTGAAACTAAAATAGACTCATTATTGCTCATTATTTAAATAAACACTAAAGGAGAAACGTAGCTCTGTTCTGGTGTGGCCAAAAGGTTTTTTAATAATATAAAAGCCTGTTTACTTTGCAGTAAAAGATACAACTGCTCACAGATCGTCTCCAGTTCAAGTTATGTCCTTTAAAAGTTTCTATTACTTTCTGCAGACCGATAATCTCTATGAGTTTTTCACATTTCAGGTCACCACTATCACTGCTTTTAACTCTAGGCTGTCCTGTGTTTTGGTTATCAGCAAACATCAGGACTGTCCAGTCTTCAAGCCCTCTTCACTCATTTATTCAGGAAAGGAGTGTCCTTGTAATTTAAGTTACACCACCTTGGACAGATCCTTCCTGAGAAGTGGGGCTGTGATGGAGGATTCAGGCCAGATCTAAACAGGACATACACAGTAGATGAAATGCTTCTCAAACACTCTTCCCAGTTCTTTAATCCCCTCTGAATCCCTCAGCAATGTAACTTCTGGGTATCTCTACCCTGTACTAGCTTCCCAAAGAGAGGGACAAACAAGAATCAGAAGAGATTTGATCTGAAATTCCCATACTCCAACAAAAGACCAAAGCTCACCCAACAGAAGACCAACCATGGGCTGCAATTACCTGTTACTGAAAAGGCTTCCGAGAGTAAAGGACCCTCTATTATGAGGGAAAGAAAGGTATAAGAAATGACAGAAGATAATGCATTGCAGTTGTTTTACAGCTATTAGAGAACTAGCGAGGAAGTTCTTGATGTAAAATTCGTATTGTTCATTTCTTTCATTATTGTTACTTTTTCAAAGAATTCTATGCCCATGTACCAATATCCAGGGAGAAATAGCTGGTATTAAAATCAGTAAATTACAGAGTTAGTGTACTGCTGTGCTAACTAGATGAAAGGAGGATGGCTGCTATTAACGTATATAAATACCATTTGAAAAAGGACAACAGAGAATAAAAAAGAAATACATCAGGTTCATCTTTGATTGACCTAAAACTGCATTTTAAACAATTAACTTCAATTATAATACAAATTTATGCTGGAAAGATCTGTACCAAAAAATCAGCTACAACTGTCTTGAAATACATTTTGTGAGATTAATAATTCTTTCTAGGAAACACCTTTGTTCACATACACATTTCTTCTTAAATATTTCAAACAGGTGTATTTCCTAGCCCAATTATCTTTTCAGAGGCTGAAAAAGGCTCTGGTAAACAATTGTAGGACAATCCCTCCCCCCAAATATTTACTTGTAATATTAATTGAGCAATTTAACCTAAGAGATTAAATGGTATTATTTTTGAAACAATATAATATTGTTGCTTCCCAGCAAGAAAACAACTTAATGATGCAAGGAAGGAAAGAAATAACTGATCTTCACCCAAGAAAACTTTAAACTAGAGGCCTTCACAGTGATTATATGTTGTTATTATACACATATGTTTAAACTCAGCTTTTTCTTAACCTGCATGATGGTTGGAAAATTTAAATAAGAAAAAGCAGAATAAAGTTTTTACTTTTGCAAGCCTGATCTCCAGTTCTTTCTAACAGAAAGACTCATTTCAAGCCATTTTTGCATCAGTAGATGTCAAGAGGACAGCTTTTCTGCGATGCATGACATGGGTTACTCACTTGAAGGTGAAAGGAAATTTGAAGAGTAACCTTCAAATCCTATTATGTCATAACTACTTCCCAGGAGAGGTGAAGGAGACAGCAGGGACTATGTGTATAAAACCACCTCTTTTTTCATTCTCTTGTCTCTGGGCGCAGGCTTTTAAGTATTTGTATAATATGGGATCTCTGCCTTTTTGTTGCCAAGCATTCATGGTAAGTACTCCACAACATAACAAGAGTTTTGAATAGAAGCCAGAAAACCATCTATCACTTATGTTTTCTTCCAGGTTGCTTCATTGGGTTTTATGACTGATCTAAACAGTATAAACGTTCTATAAAGCACCTAAATTGTGTATATAAACTAAAAGGAGGAAAAAAAAAAAAAGCTTTATTAACCCAAAATATAGGTTGGGATTCATTTAGACAATGCAAGGGTCTGGTCATTTCCAAGACGGCAGTTACTTGTGAAGGGAAGTGCTGCAGGAGTAGCAAACATTTTAACTGCATCTTTGTGGAGCAGATAAGTGAGTTGTAAAATGATTGTTCCTAGAAGGATACCAGCAGACTCTTTCATGTCAAAAGGATAACTACCCAACAACAGAGCTCTCCATAAAGAAGCTTTGAGAAGCCAAGGCATCACTCTCTGCAAATACTAAGGATTTTGTTGTGAATGCTATTATAAGAGATTCTATCAATCTAAATAAACCCTTTTCCTAACACTCATCAATATGATTTCTGAATGCTTTATAGGCATCAACTCAACCACTATGATAGAGTCTAGTGGAAAGACTCTCAATATAATCTCCTAGAAAGCCTATGAAGTTCAGACAGCAGTCATAGCCCTCATTTTAATGTGCGCTAATTTTTAATCATACTGAAGTACTTGAAAATTAACAAATCCTTAAACTCTCTTCTCTGTGTCACCATCTCCATCAAACCAAGTGTGTTTATTCTGCTCCTTCTCCGTGCTGTGTTTGAGAGTCTGAACAAAGGCAGCATGTGGGGTGAGGAGTTCCCAGGGACAACAGTCAATAAAGAAGAGGTGGAATGCCTTCAGCACTGCAGCTTGGCCGGAAACTGAACCAGCCAAGGGTTTGCTGCTTTCAGGGAAGGCAGCATGGTTGATATTTAATGTGATAGTCCCTATTGGGTCCCATGACCTAATAGAGGTTCTTAAAGACTGACATGGTCTTTGCTACACAGATGATGAAGTCAAGGACCACTTACACAGCGAGAGGACATGAGTTCAGTGTGTAATTTCAAGGCATTGCTAGTTAAGATGTTGAGATCTGGCTTAGAGGAATGGAAAAAAGTATTTGCAACCACCACACACTCAAAATTCCTTCTGAACTTCAGTTCAGAGTGTGCCACTACCCCCCGTAGGACAACAATCGTCTGTGGGACCAGCAACCCTAAATTCTTCAGTTTTGAGTGACATTATTATAAAAAAGCCCACTTGAAACCCCAGAAGGTTGTGAGCACTGACACTGCTCCTTACAAAGCAGACCATGAAGCACCAAGCACTGAACAGCAACAATCTGAACATCGAACGTGACCTGAACACTTGGGTTTGTTCTTCAGAGTAATCTGTTAAAAACCCTGAACAACCAGGAGCAGGACAACGTGTTCAGAGTCTCGGAATGCACTTTCTAATGAGGAGCAGGACTTCTCTAACATACCAAAGGAGGAGGAACATAAGTGTATCGAGGCAGAAAACCTGACACCTTTCCTCTAATCTCTGAAACTCCAAAGCAAGCTCAGGCGAGCTTTGACTCTGAGGACCTGCGTGTTGAGGAGGAGCATAACTACAGCAACATAACAAGACAGAACAATGTAGGGAACCAGAACAACAGAACGTTCTGCCAGTGGAATTAATCCAGGAAACAGAGCAGCACAGACAAAAGCTGGAGAGCTCTGAGTTGGAGACAACATTCCGCCGAGAGAAGCTGCATGACCACTGTGTACACACAGAGAAGCCCAGCAACACACGTGACCTGAACACCTGAATGTAACGGCAGCCATTCCCAGGACAGAGCTTTCCAAAAAGAACAAAAACCAGAACAAGATCACACGAACTTTGAACTTCTCAAGAAGGAAGGGTTTGTGGAAGTGCCAAACGCAGAGAAGCATCAGCCAGTGGAATCACAGAATCATCCTCTGTGAGTCCTGAGTGGTTAAAGAGCAGAAAAAAGATCCCATCTGTGAAAGAACAGATGACTAACAGAAGAGTTATTTTCAGCTTTGTAAGAAGAAATAAAAAAATAGTAAGTAATTCTGATGAAATAGAAATTATTTTAAAAATCACAGAAGTACAACGGCGAGAGGATGGAAAATAAATTGCAACCAATAATTTCACCATATAGCACTGTGTAATTCTATTCTTTCCTTGAGCAATGAGACCCAGTAGCAACAAATCCATACTGCAGGCTTCAGGTGGGGATGTGTTTTTGCTCTGGATAATTAAAATGGCTTGTGTGAAATTAATTACATAAAAAAAGTGATCTGGTTCTACTGACCAACTACGAATCCTATGTCTCTCAATTAAAAGTGCATATGCAATTTAAAACCTAAAATTAGGCACTTTAATCCCTATTTAAGAATCAAATAAGCAGCATGGGGTCTGTGAAAAGCAAGCTCTTAAACCACTCAAAATTATTTATAAACACATCCACGAGGATGAAGAAGAAAAGTAATATGTTAATACTGCTGAATGTTGAAATGGAGACCTGAGGTTTGATCCAGCACCTCAGGAATCTGGGGCTTTGTCATTCACAAAAACACAGCCAAGGTGATCTCCTGTGCACTGCTTGTTCTTTGCTTTAGAGTGAAAAAATGGCAAAAGGACAGCAGAACACAGGGGTCTTCCCTGACTGTGATATTTCATCAAAAGTATGAACCTTTTCCCTCTAAGTTGTCCTGCAGTGACTAAAAATGTGAGGATTCACACTTTGCTCACAATCCATGGGACAGTTATACATGAATACACATTCTACAAAGCAAAATTATCAAAAATATTTTTGTTGTGCATTTTAAATATTAAGTTTTATACTGTTTATATCACTTAAGGTGCATATAAATAACATCTCAATAGAATGTTAACCCAGCTGTCAGATAGGTGGTAAAAGAGACGTAAAGAAAAGGTGTGCTTTTAGAGAAGATAAAAATATCTGTCATAAAACCGCTGTAACCTTTTGTCTCCTACCCATATATATTGCTAAGTAAATTATTGAATAATCTAATGCACAGTTTCCTTTATTCAGCTGAAGCAATTCACACAGCTTGGTATGCAAAACAAACAAACAAAAAAGAGCGTAATTTGACATTTTCACACACTTGGCATTGATAGCAAGCTCATTTGGTTTTTTTCAGGAGTATTTTGCATTCTTGGAGTAACCAGCAGTGGCTAAAACGTGTGATGTAAGTGTATCATAGAATGTGTTTATTATAGCCATTTCTCTGTAGCTGCTACAAGGGAACCCCTTTGAGGCTAGATAAAAGTTTGCCAAAAATAATATTCAAATATCCTTTTAATCAAAACAAGATAAAGAGGAGATTAGTGCCACCAGTGTCAACACCACCACTTCCAAAACATATGCTCAAATAAAACATGAAAGCTTTAGGGGATTGGTTTTGCAAGCTTCAGTAGCTCACACTTCCTCTCTCTTCCAACTCTATGTATTATTAAAATGCATCAGCTGATGATGTGTGTTAATGACAAGCTCCATCCTCAAAGGGTTCTAATTCATTAAAGGGGATGATCACACTGTAATTCTCAGAATTGAAAACAAAATATTTATTTAGATTATTAATTATGAATTTTATTTCAATGTAGAAGCTTAGATTCTTTTAATGTCTTTTAAAATGAAACAATGAGAGAAGTCTCTCTCAAAAAAACCGCCACTTAAATATCTAGCAAAATTTAATTCCCAACTAAACCTAACAGCATGAGGATTTTTCTCCATAAAATATCAATTTTTCATGATTATGATACCTGATTAAAATGGAATATTTTCTTTAATTCTAAATCTTCTTGTTCTTCCTTCCCCTCCCCCCACCTCTAAATAACAATTATAAATTATTTATTTTTTCTTTTACTTGTTTAACTTTTAGGTTTTTGGAGAAAGTGCAGGACATTCATCTGTCATCAAGATTATACTCACTGAATTTTTATTTAAAATATAGAAATTTCCATTCTCCCTCTGCTTTGGCAAAATTTCATCTGTACAAAATCTAAAGACTGGATCTAGAAATTTCTAATTAAAAAAGCACAGTTTCTGATTTATTGTGGGAAAGCAAACTGACAGGAATGAGAGACATTTGATTCAACTCAGTGCTTGGTGAAGGTACTGGGAGCTAATTTATGCAGTGTATCTTTCCTGTCTATCATCACTGGAAGATTTTCACAAAAATGCCAATTCGGCCCCAAATATCCCTTTGATGGTTGCGTGGGATGGATTTGGCCACCAAAGACTGCTGATAAAAATTAAGCCAACACTTAAATATGGAGAGCATTGGGCATGTAAACATACCTAAAACTGGCAGTTAACTGCTTAACCACCCAGGTGTAGTAGTTGGGGATTGTGTCTGCTGCATCCATGAGATCCTGCACGTCCCAGGTTTGCCTTGGAATTCAGCCAGGCCCTGGGGAGCCCCTGTGACGTGTTTGACTCCACTCCCACACTGCTGCTGCCCACAGCCAGGGGCTGCACACAGTCACCAGGGTGGAACAGGGAAAGGAGGTGTCATGAGCACAAACCCCAGCATAGCAAATTAATTAGTGAAAAACTGGGATGAACTTCAGCCCAGGGATCTTTGTTGCCGTTTCTTTCTGGGTCATTCTGTCCAGAGGAGCACCACATGCACTGAGCCACTACTCCACATTTGCCACTGCTGTTTTTACCCCACAGGTCCATAGTGCAGGTGTTCCATGGGCATAATGGGCTGGTGGTGGCACTGGGAAAGGCCCCAGCTGGGGTTGGAGCTGCAGAGCCACATTTAGGGCCAGCCCCCAGGAATGGGTGTCAACACCACGACGGTAAAACTGGGAGCACCATTCTCACCAACTGCTCTGATGCTCTGGGCAAATGCAGTGCTGAAAATGGCTTATTGTAAAACACAGCCATGTGAAAGCAAAACTAGAAAGTTACACAAGTTTAAACACACAAAAGTTTGGGTTTGGCCTGCTCTGAAATTCCATGAGAACACAGATTTTGGGCACACTTGCATCATTTCATCAGATGTTTCTGTTCAGGTGTCTGCCACCTCAGTAGCATTTAAAGGAACGCCTCTCTTGTTGGAAATAAAGAGGTGTCCCTTGGTGGAGTGATTCATATGGCATTTGAAGTACAAGAAGCTGCACTCTTTATAAATAGCCATACTAGACACCTTACTCTGGAAATTTAGCATGCATTTGAGAGAGAAGAAGTGTTTTAAACCATGGGTAGAAAAAAAAAAAACTTCAAAGAAGTTTATAGTCTTTTCAGAAATCTCTACAGAATTCATACATATTTACTGAATAAGCAGAACACTGTAAGCCACTTTATTCTTCCTGTGACCATTACCAATTTGTTACTCAGGGCTTCCAAGGAAATAGTACAGAATACATAATGCCTGCACTAAATACATCCTGAAATTCTGAAAAAGTTATATTTAAATAATGCACTACATAAGCAAAGGCACAGTATTTGAATACACCTTCTAATTGTCACTGAATCTGCAATAAAAAAATTAACTAGGTTAGCCACATCCCTGTGTGCAAGAGAGATCAATTCCAATGGCTTTTAGTTGCACATACAGTGCCACGGGGTTCAAGACTTCCTTGAAGGTTTTGAAATACGATCTTTTCACTATTTCATAATCATGCCCATGAAACTTGCTTGTATCAAAGTATGAAACCGATTCTGATGTGGCTTTCCCAGCCAGGAATTATCCACCATTAAGGGAATTTTAAGGGGCGACCTAAGTTCGCATTTAACTCCCTGACATATTATGCCAAGAAAGTCACTGAAAAACTCTTGCTTACTTATATACTGCTACATACACTTTTCAAGCTTGTTTTTCATATCACCAGCGTTAATACAAAATACAATTATTAGAAAAAGCTCAAAGCACAAAGTTGCTTTTTGAAGAGCACAATTAAAGTAAACCAGACATAGCTCCAGAGCTGCAATAGAAGGGCAGAGACAAATTGGAGTTTTAAGGAGGAATGTGGAAAAGGTGCTTCACTGCGAAGCCGGGCAACAGTGAAACTGTGCAGCAATGGCAACAAATTACTGAAACTCACAGTACACATGACAATTTATTTACTGTAAAGGTAATGATTCATTGTGCAACACCCCTGAGTTCTAGTTCATCTTCACACAGTTTTATAACAATTTCCCTCCTCTGGTGAATACACACAACCCATAGTTATTTGTTTGTAGGATAAGATTACATATCTTCAAAACCATAGCAGGTCATTCATTTCCAAAAGTCTGTGAAAATGCCTCTATAACCTGGTGAGTCTGGCTAAGCAGCACAGGAGGCCAAACCCCACATTATATTGAGCAAACACACCCGTGTGCACATAGAGACTTAAACAGTTCCCAATCGCTGCGCTCAGGCTGCATTTACCATACAGGAGATGGTATCTCAAACGCAAACAGTGCATCCTGCTCGGGCCTGGGGCTGAGTGAGCAGGGACTGTTTGCACAGGACAAACCTCCTCATTCTTCCTCTGAGCTGCTTCCAACAGGAGATTGAAGAGTCTTTATTTTCCTCTCTCTTTTCCTCTCAAGCACTGAGAAGCCAGATGGAAACCAGGCCAATAACCTTCCCCAGAGGTTTTTGATTTAACCCTGCTACTGATGCACCTCAGAGTTTTAGCACATATTTATGAAAGATACCAAATCCTGGCAACTTTTCAGCTCTTTGGTGAGGTTAACTTGAGCAACTTGTCCAGGGAAAGTAAATTTTTGCCCTCATGGTGGCAGAGAGAAACTAGAAAATACAACCCACTGGACAAGGCAAAAATAAGTTATTGTGAAAATTTTGTTTTGTTATTAAATTGGAATTATAATTTTTGATAATCTTAAGGAACTTTTCCAAGTTTTTCACTTTGTGCTGGTTTTACCACCAACTTTTATTTACAGAAGACACCTACACAGCATGGTTGTGTAAGCAGATACCTAGATATTCCACCACACTCCCCCTGCCACGGTACAAGTAAAGTTAGAAAGGAATTGCTTTTACATAAAATTTCCTGAAGAAAGTTATTCATGCAAGCAATGCTTTTAATCTCAATACAGATTTTCTTTCAGAAGAAATCCAGCATTTATTGTGAAAAAAGTTTAGGAAAATATTCTCCTATCCTAAATGGAGTTAAACAAACTTAACTAGAGTTTAGTTTTATAGCCAGTCTTAGTTTTCTTATTGAAAGTGTGTCCCAGTGTGGAAGTGCAATCAAAATATTTGGTTTTCAGTACTTTCCAGCACTTTCAGTGCTTGCAATTTTTAATTACAAAATCCATATAAGATCTTTCCTCAATTACTCTGCAGCAGATGCACAATGAATTTAATTCACAAAAATGACTACTTGGCTAAGTAGCATGTCTAAGCAGTGTGTTGGGGGTTTTGAATTTCCCTCAGTTACCCATGACCTAAATAATGCTATGCTGGTGTGCACAGTTTGAACGAGAAGAACTGCACAAATATATAACAGACCTGAGAAACCACGAAACCAACCACTTACTTATATCTTACTTTATAAACTTATTTAGTCTATAAGATAATGAAAACAGGGACTTTTCTATTTATAACTATGCTGTTATTAAGTGTCAAAAGCTACAGTTGAATAATACGATTTTTCTTCATTTAGTAGAAATATTAAAAAGTATGCTTGAATATTTTAATATTGAAAAACTTAAATTACTTTCTAAAAGTTATGGTTTGTTACTCTACTACAATGCTCACCACTGGCAAAATCATTACAAATCCAAGACTAAAATGGTGGCTATTGCAGTTATACACGCCTCTCATACATCTCATGTAGCTGTTTCAAAGCACTCTCCAAACAATAAGTTTTACACAACACAACACTCATTAGAGGAAAGTTTAATTTTAACCATCTCAAAATGAGGCAGAAGTTTGCCCCAGGTCGAACAAGAACTGGGGAGAGAACCCAGGAGTCTTGACTCTCCATCTTTTCCTCACATTTATGAATCTACTTTATGTTATTGAGACACATGTTTGAAAAGAAGGGCTGTCCTACAGTGATGGTGTTAGCACTAAAAAGTTCAAGAGGTAACATAGAGCCCTAAATTCTGTGTACCATCTCCAAAATGTCTGCAATTCCCAAACTAAAGCCGTGCCCAACTCAGGACCGCACAAGCTAAAAGAGAGATGCAATCCTTTATATCCCCGCGGCCACAAGTAAGAGATTCCCCAGTGCAGAGAAATGCTACAGCTCCTTGGATGTGAATTTCCGTGTCATATTTACTCTGCTTTCAGAAATCACAACCCATCAGTGCGAGCCACTGAAATTCTTCTGAAGAACAGGAAGGACCCAAACGTTTCCTTCATGTCAAAAAACAACAGAGGGCTTCTATCCCCAGCAATTAAAAAATGGAAGTGCGTGTCCCGACATGAGTTTTAATTACTGTATGGGGGCAACTGACCTTTTTCCAGACAGTTGGGGGGCAACTGCATGAAGGACCCATTTCCCATGAAACCAGCCTCCAAAGATTTCATCAGACAAAATGATAATGAGCTATTGCAGTTGAAATGAGCTGATTAGTTTTTCCCCCCAGCTGCTGTTCAATTAATGAACCACTTTTAAAAATTTTGAAATGAAGTTCATGAATCATCTATTTTTATTTTCTTAAATTGAAAACTGATAAATGAATTCAGCCTCTTGGTGACACAAACAAAAATAGTTTGAATTTCAGATCTTGAAAAAGTGTTAGCAATTTGAAAAAAAAAAAAGCAGTTTTAAAAGCAGTGTGAATATTTAGCAGCAAATATTCCTAAAGAACAGTTAAAATACAGATGATTGAAGTAGCAGCCGAAAAAGGGATGCAAATGACTCTTAAATGAAAGGTTATAGAGCACGAGAGGTGTTTAATCCAAATAACAAACTGTTGTTGTCAATGAAAGATCTGATACAAACCGATTTAGATAATGCAGAAAAATGAACACACAATTTGACAGCTACCCTGGATTTACAGAATCATGGGATTAAATGCTTTCCACTTATTCAAAGAGGATTAGTCAGGATACATTTATTTATTTAAAGCAGATCTTTTACAGAACTAAAGAGTTTACAAATGATACGGAGTGACGGAAAATAGAAAATCCATATCAGCTTTAGCTTCTATCATTCAGCCACAGATGGGAAACTGCTTACTACCAAATACACAAGATAGTGCATTAGCAAAATAATAATAATATTAATAAATTTGGTGTAGCCTTAAACTATTTAGTTAAGGAAAGAGAACATTAAAATACTCGCACAGGCCGTTTGCAGAGAAAGCCAATAAAAAGTGAACACACTAATGAGACATTCACAGCTAGAGCTGAGCCTGGAAAGCACAGGTGCAATGCAGGGATAACGCCGGGGGAACTGCTGCAGCTCCAGTTGGCCTGAGCTGGAAGAGATTCACCAGATGAGACTGGAAAGCAGGATTCCTGCAAGTCCAGGAACTGCTGAACACTCACTACAGGGCACTGATTAAGTCACTTCACTTTTCAGTTCTCATCTCTGTTAAGTAGAAGAGATTTTAACCTGAAAAGCACTGAAGTTTTAATTAAATGTCTGATAAGTGATTTAGTCTTAAAGTAAAAGCTTCTCCTCATGAGCTAAATAATAACAGCAACATTGTTTGAAAGTTTCTGCTTATGCCAGAGTCATGTCAGAGCCTAATTTTCATCACTGCTGAAGGGCATTTATCAGCTCTGGCAGTGCTCTGTGCTGATTCCTTTTCATCACCAAGGTGCTGAAAGTCAAAATCTTGTGTTTAGTTTTTTTGGTAAGAAAATCTATACATTAGAGGCCAAACAAGTGAGAAGAGCCTCTCTATATGACAATATATGGAAAATAAACAGCGCAGTGTAACTGGGTCACTGGATTGTCTGCAGATTTACAGGTGAAATTTGCATTGCAACTGTCAGTTTCTGAACTCAATACATTTAACATCCTTGATGTCACCCCTGTGTTGCTGTGCTTCGAGCACTCCTGCTCCTCTTCAAAATTAAATCACCTGCCTGGATACCAGTTCCAGTCATGACTGTGAACAGGCTGCACAACTGCAGCTCATAACAATATTTGTGTAGCTGGGGAATGTTGCTTCCCTTCAGAACATCCATGGTCCAGATGCTTCCTTTCCAACCAAACCCCAAACCTGCAAGAATTGTCTAAAGAACCGAGAAGGGACAAAAGGAAGTGGCTGCCACACCTCCTGTCTACCCTTTGCACAAGTCTGGTACCAAAGACACTGCCTTGAAGACAGAAATATGAGCTTTTTGAGCTAAAATTAAAACTGATCAATGCCAGAGCCTTCACTAAATGAACTACACACAGTTTTAGCTGCCGCGATGTACCTGATTTAATTTGCATCACATGAAATGATCCAGATAATGACAGTGACCCCTGTGCCTGTTCATTTCATTTCCCCAAACTGCTGGGCCTATCATTAACCAAGGCAAGATAACAGATGGCTGTAAATTAATCCTATCTTCAAATATCAAATGCAAAAAACTGTCTCAATTAAGACAAATTAATTTAGATTCAGCATTCTAGAAATAAGTTGAAAGAGATTTTGTGTCCACTTCAGGGTACAATAATGAGTTCATAAATGAACTCACACTTTCTCACTGATGGGGATGTCGATAAAGCAAAAGCTGTAAAACTTTCCAAGTGTGTTACTTCAATCATTTGCTCAGATTCGAAAAAGCAGATGTGGGTGGACCTGTGGATTCATTTAAATATTGACCCTAACTTTCTGACTAGCTGGACACAAACAAGACTTGATAAAGTAGCCACTGTTTTAGGGAAATTATGACCTCATTAAGATCACTCTGACTTTTCTATCACTCAAGCAGACTTGTGAACTCAGTCCAATCCTGAGGATTCCTATTATAAATATTAAATATTTTTTTTTATATCTCTTCAGGGGACTTGTATGTCTATTTATGTTATATATGTACACATATCTAGATTACCTTCCTGGGGTATATGCCAGATGAAGAGAGAGAAGCAGGGGCATTGAGAGCAACAATAGGGATGCAAGTCTGAAATGGTGAGGAAGCCGCCTGCTTTGACACACCTGTGCCTGAGCCTCATTGTTTCATGGCTGAACTCTTACTGAAACTATGAATTCGAGTCCTTTGAGCTGTCTGTGGTAGACAATGCTTCATCGAGGAGCTGAGTGCCTCCAGGTCACCAGCGAAACACCAAACACTGAAAAGCAGCACTGAAGTACTTCAAAAAAGAACAGGTAGACACGTACACTCACAAAGCTCCTCTTGTGAAGATGCATCCTATGCCAGCAAACAAATGCTGCTTCTTTTCTTCTCTCTAAAGCTCAGAACACTCGCAAAGTGCGAAATATTCTAAATGATACACATCTAAGATGCATGAATCCTACTTACACTCTTCTTGACGGGTAAAAGTGTCATAAGGAATCGTCAGCACTTACGGCTGAGTGGTCAAGTATCTCATTTGGAGAACAGCACTCCCGTTTCTCCTCCAAATATTCATAAGTGCCACCAGTGCTGCCGACATCCTGGCTGCATAGATTGTAACTAAGAATCCACCCTTTCATTCCAGAGCAATGCAGAGTATAGCGAGCCACCATCACCAGCTGAATATAAGGGTATCTAACTCTGCCAAGGAATTACAAATCTCACAATCTGAAACTGTACCTTGTGACAAAGTGATGTAACACAGACACCCTGTTGTCTTTCATCTTCCGGTTAAACTGCTGCTGTCATAGCAGGCATCATCTCCCCAGATTTCTCTGAAGACTCTGATAGTTTTGGATATGAGATGCTGCTGCCAGTTTGAAATAGGCATGAAAGGGCCCCTCAAGGCTCTGTCCATGTCTCCATAGTACATGGAAGCAGTAAAGACAAGAACATGGTGTAAAATTCCAGGATGAAGGCTAGGACAGACAGGAATGCTCTTCTGCCCCAGTTAAACTACCAGATTTTGCCTGGGATTTTTATTCTTATTACCTCCAACACAGCTGCTCTTCACTGAAGCCATTATCCTCAGTTTCATTCTCCTTATCGCTCCTGTTTCCCCTGCTGCCGTTTTATTGACTACTTTTGTCTTATCCTGGATTCCCTCTCTTGTTTAAGTCATTCACTCTGATTTCACAATTCACCACTTCTCTCTACTCTTTCTCTTTACCCAGGTGATTCAAGTCTTCACATTTTTATTACTGAATTCCTTTAGATGTTACTCAAAGAATTCTGTAATCAGTTATGAGAAAACATTGATTTCAGCTGGACTCAATATCAGTGTTCTCATCAATATCTATCTTGTTTAGCACAAGATCAATTTTCCACCTCAAGGGAAAACCAGATCTAAATGTTCACCCAACCATGCAAATATTATAAGCATTTCATTAGAACTCTCTGGAAGCCTCATCACACTATGGCAATGGGTGCTATGAACTTAAATTATAAAAGCAGTCAGAATAAAATAATTAATATTCAAAGAGGATGTGGGTTAACAGTCTAAGAAATAAACAGTCACCCACAACCAGATGAGGATCCTCCTCTTTTCCATGTGGTGCATGTTGGCGTTTTTCCAGATGGATGTTATGTGAGAGCCCAGTGAGCGAGTTGTATTTGTTATCAGCAATTATCTGATCACAACTGACACACAAGATTTAGTCTTGAAACTGAAGAACCACTACTCAGTCACAGAAAGCTGTATTAAGCTGGTTAATCAGTTGATTTCTCTCTTCCCACACCAAAAAGAAATAAAAATGCCTCTTTACATATTCTCTGGTGAAAGTAAAGAAAACCCTCCAAACTTTCAAAACGAAGACATCTTCAAATCTTAAACACAATGGAGCAGCTGCTACTGAGTTTCCTTGATGGGTATATTCTGTCATTAGGGAAATCAGAGGCCCTGCTAAATACCTTTTTTGTTTGGTTGTTTGTCAGCTCAAATACTGATTAGGTTCTCTGACAACCACATTGTTTGTTTGCAAAAATGCAGAGAGAAAAACCTTCAGTTGCAACTTGTATTCTGTAGAAGCAGTGGATACACTCAGAGATATTTTGTTAAACTCATTTACAGTAGGAGATTTTACCATTATTAAAAAAAAAACAATGTAGAAAAGCCCAACTTAGATGATTCTTTCAGCATCACTGTGCAAAAATGATATAAAATCTATTAAAACACTAAATCTAAAGCAGATAGTAAGCTTGCAGTTTTTACTCAGGAAATACTAAGTTTGCAATTAAAGTATATTTTGAGTAAAACAACACTGAGTTCTGAAACTAAGCACAGTATTGAAAAAGATGAGTCAGAGTATGAGCTACTTGACAAAAGAAACTTCAACAAAGAGGAGTTTGTGACAGAAGGGTAAGGGCCCTTTTTTATCTTACCATAGCCTTGGATATAAATCAGAGCTGACCGGAACAATAGTATTTACATGGCAAGCTGTGAGAGCCTAAAGAGAGATTTCTCTACCTTCAGCTGGAAAAACCCACATCCAAACACGCCATCTGCCATGGCCTGCCCAGAGCCACCGTGTCCTTCACTGCCGGGGACATCCAAGGCACAACCAGCCTGTGATTAACGTGTGCCTCACTGCTGATACTCAGCCAGAGTAGAGCAGGATGTGTGTGGAGATGTATTGTGCATACTTGCACACAGCCACATTCTGAACTATTATTTTTAGCTGCTATCCCAAAAATTAAAAGGCTTCAGATCATGGAATATATAAATTTTACTGATATAATACTGGATAGTTAGGATAGAAAATATGTAAAATTATCTGAGCAACACTGCTTTAATTACATTATAACTAAGAATATATTCTACATAACATAAATACTAAACGTGCTCTCAATGAAATGTTGAAATTTCTAATGGCAGAACTCTGACTGTGTCTGCAGGTTGTTAAAACTTTTAACAAAATATTTAAAATTTGTCTCTGGAAAGATAAGAAGGAGAGGATATCAATTTAATGCTGAAAAAGGGCCCTCTTATTTACTTAATTTATGTGTTATTCTGTGCCAGCCAGTGATCATAAATATGTCTATACAGTCTGTCCCTCGGCAGGGGAGAGAGAGTGAATAACAGTATTGCCATGCAACTTCTTGTGAAAGAAATATGTGGTTTACAAACTTCATTACAGAAAGCATTGAAGCGTGTTTCAAAAGAGGGACTTCAACGTGCAAAGAAGGCAGGATATGATGTTAGCTGAAAATTTCATAGAACCAGGTTCTGAAGGAGTCAGAAGGAGTTATATTTGCTGTTTAACGTGCAACAGAGAAAATGGAGATAAAGAAATGGAAAAAAGAGCTGCAAGAAGAGCTCAGAACCTCAAACCCAAAAGACACTGACAGCAGGGAAAACACAAGATGGTGAATGCAAGAGTGGCTGAAGGTGGTGGGGGCAGCACTGACACAGAAAGAGAGAGAGAACATGATGGCATCTTGGTTAGAGTGATGAGGGAAGAATCAGGAACAGAAAAAAAAACCTGAGAAACCTCCATGACTTGCTCAAATTCGCTGTGTAGTTTCAAACTAAGCATGGGGATGGTTTCCAGTGCGTGTCCTCCTGGCTGCACTGATCAGTTTGATTGCAGGGCTTCCTCCAAGTGGAGCCCACCCTTCACACCAACCTCCTCTGCTCCTCTCGGAGATGGGATCTCCACACTGATCTAATGTATCACAGATGTAACATATACCCAGGTTTTGGAGCTAAAAAACAAATGCTTAACCATTTTTGCTATCCAGTTTCTCCTTCAAAACCTACATTGTGATCTTATTTTTTAAGATTTTTTTTCTAATTTTCAGGGTTTCTGAGAAGTACCAAAACTACACTACCTAGAAAACTGCATTTTGAATTTACCCACAGCAGTAAAATGGGGATTGTAGCAATGCCAGCATTTTCAGAAGCCTCAGTCTTGACCTAAGAGTAGGATATGGTCTTTTTAAAGTCCATATTTGACCTGTTTGTGAATCTCAGCAGGAGTCCACAGCAGTGGCCATTACGAGAGTGATTCCAGGTGCAAACATCTGCCTGGTTCACACTAATATAGCGTATTTCATAGTGAGCAAGGAATAATTTTGGGGTAGTCAGGACAATAAGGTGTAAACCAAAAATTTTTTAGGAGATCTGTTCTTCCGATTTCATTTAGGAGACAATACATGTGTTGTGTGGAGAGTCTGACCAAATACAAACCAATTAATCCATCTACACTTCTTATGTTACCTCTGCTCGAAGAATTGCATTCAGTGAAAGTGTTGAAAAACAGCTAAAGATGTCAAAAACGTTTACAGGCTAAACAGATCCCAGCTCAGATAACTCCATTTCAAGCAATCTAAATTCATCCCCATTATCACTTAAGTGAGCATTACGGCTGTTAGCAAACCCTACACAAATATTCAGATTTTTGTTTTTCCTGTCATGCTGAAGGTTATCTCCCCAGTTGCTCTGAAAAATCAGGTGACAACCATTTCCCATGATGCTTTAAGGGCTGTCAAACTGTCCATCAAACTGTCACCTGACCAATCGTTCCCATGGTTCTTTTAGACTTCTCGTATGATAAATTGAAAGGCACTATTATCTGCCTGTTGTGAAGAGGAACTGCTTAGGCTTTGATAAGATATCACTAGTCCCAGGTGAGAGGAGGCTGACAGCACATCAAGACAAGAAAACACATGGAAACAGTGAACACAGGAGCAAAAGGTTTACAAACATCTGTTGTCATTATTTATTACCCCTTTCCTTGGTTTTAGCTCTATCCTTGTTCTATGACAGTTTAAAAAGAGACTTTCCTCCCAGCCAGTCTTAACTGCTGCTATTTTTAAACCAGTTAGTTTTAGAATGAGAAATATTTAAAATAGGAAAGATGTCTTTAATAAAAGGTTGCACTAACTACCTTTTCTGATACATGTTGCTTTTACCATCATTATATTTGAAGTTTTATGTGATTCTCATGGTGCAATTATGTCATAAGAAAATGAGAAACCCTGTAAGATATGAAGACATTTTAAGCTCCACAGTTAATTTGAGTTAATACCTTGAGACCAATTCACAGTTTCCTTGTTGATACATCGGATCAGTCCTTGTACAAGTATCCAAAGTTAGCTGAAGATACCCCCGAGCCAAACAATATGTTGTTATTTATTGTGGGCTGTCAATAAAAGGAAGCTGGTTGCTAACATCACCACCTTGTGTACAAATATTTGTTTGCATGCAATTTTAAATGATTTTAGGAAGTGCTGTAATTTCATTAGACAGCACTGCAAAACCTCTGTTGCACAAAAGAACATTTAAATAATTTTATCACTAAAAAAATATTTAATTAGAGTCCTTTGGGTTTGTTTGACTATGATCTTATGTTCATCTGAGTTAAGATTGACAGCAATCCTCTATACCCCATGGACAAACCCTATTCACTGGAGTAAACATTCAAAAATCCACAAAACATGATTTTAGTGGTGGTAAATATATGTCCGAAACTACTAATAAAGGTAAGGTTCGTAATTAAAGCACATTCAGCTAATTTCTAAGGCCTCTTTTTCAATTGAAGACTCTATTGAGAAATAATAGATTATTACATTTTGAGGCACTTTCAACTTCCTCACATTTAAATAAACATCCGATTTTAAAAGTCAAAACTCAATTCATCCATGGCTACGAAGCACCCTGATCAATAAACATGATAAGATGCTCCCTTCACAAGCCAGGTGAAAAAGGTACAGATATAGTAAGCACTGAACTCCATAATACCAAGCTGATTTAGACAGGATGGTTCCTTTTATCCCTTTTCATGCAGAAAATCAGTTAGTGTCAAGTGTGGTAGCCAGGGAAGAAAAACAAGAATGAAGTAACAGGGCATTTTCCCACTCTCAAATGAAAAATTCTGCAGAGCTAAAATATTCTCTCAGTTATTGCTGACCTGCTGGCTCACACAGCGGCGCTCACTGGGCACTTTTCAATAAGAAAAACACACGGTCCCTTTCTCCAGGTCATTATCATGGAAAGATGTGGGAATATTTAAAAGAAAGAGACGGTGTACGCTGAGTGGTTGAGGTGGTGGCTGACTGTTTGGATAATCATGTTACATTCAACCCATATTTCTTCTGTTTTCTCTAGGCTTTGAAGGAAGAAGCACGAGTGCAGAGGAGGAAAGGACTTTTCACGTGGTATCAGGAAAAGGTATTGCATGTGGAGACTGGAGAGAAGCAACTGCACTCCGCCTGTGAGGAGCTGGAAACTGGGCTGTGGAGGGAAAGCTGGATTTGCTTGGGCAGCAGCAGGTGGCAAGGGAAGGGCACAGTCCTAGAGGGCTCAGCACACGGACAGAGGGCTTCAGGGTGGCACAGGACAGTGGGGAGGGTTTCAAAGACAGGCACAACAGCTGGATGAGCTCAAAAGTGGTTTTGCACAGCCAGGTAAGGCTTCACGTTAAGTGCTGATGTGTCGAGGAAGCTCCACTGAGGAAGAAGCTAAATCTGAACACACAGCTCACTACAGCATTCGGTACCACTCCCAATACTGCATTTACCATTGATCCTGCAGTAACAGAACTCCCCGACAGAAGCAGAAGTCTTCTGTAAACAGAACATGTAAATTGCTTAGATAATGTCAAAGTCAGTCTTAAATGGCAGTTTGTAAAATACTCTGGCCACTGGGGTTCTAGATTTTTCTCCACTGACCCTTTAGGGTTTGAAGACAGAAAGAAAACATATGGAATATACAAGTCTACAGCTTTCTATTAAGAAATTAATTATGTTTACAGTGAAGAATTATTAAAGGGGATTAATGCACAGTTCTTTGTTAATAGTTTGGTTATACTTTACTCACAGCTTGCTGCATTTACCTCCTGATGGGGAGTTTTGTCTGCACAGACTGTAAAAAGAACAGGACTGTGAAAAGGCATTGGATCCTGAGCAGCTCCATCCTTGCTGCCTCATCCATTCTGATGGAGTCCCAGGATTCCAGTTCTGCACCTACTTAAATATGCAGCCCTTTGCAGTACCCAACACATGCTTAACAAACCATGAAAAAAACATTATTGAATCTCTGTTCTATATTTTATCCCCTCTTTAGAAGTTCTTTTAACAAATATAGAAAGTGTTACCAAATAGATTAAAAATGGATCTGGTTTGCTGTTCTAATGACAATAATTGCATTTTCCAGCACTGTTGACAGCACAGGTTACTGCCTGGTAACTTCCAGAATAAGAAAAAGTAAGTTAAAATAGGAGAGAGATGAGAACAGAGAGGCAGAAGGGCAAAGACTATAAAGATTGAGGAAAGGTTGGCTCAGGTCAGCCTGAGAGACAGGAAGTGGCATAGCAGAGACAGTAACTGTTTATAGAAGTTGAGTCTTCTTCAGTTATAAGAAGATTTCATGGAACACTTTCTTCAAAGGTCAGCCTAAGGAATTTAGTTGCAGTCACAGAGGAATATCAAAGAACTACATTTCACCAGGAGTTTCCCTAATCGCTGGGCCATTCAGCTTTGTTGGACGAAGAGGCTGTGGAAATACAGACCTCTCATTGCACCGCATTTAGCCTGGCCATCCCATCTACCAAAACGCAGACCTGGATCTCCCCCAGTCTGGGATCCTGTTGCAGTGTTGTGTGGTCTCTGACAGCAGAATCTCCTCTTTGGAAGGACGAGCCCTGCAGCTCCCTGCAGCCCCGATTCCTCACATGGACCCCCCACCTGAGCCAGGAGGAGACCTATCCTCTGTCAGAAGTGATTTCACAGTGCCTCAGGAGGACAAGGCTTTAACCAAGGGCACAGCCAGCAGAACACTTGATCAGTGGGGTGTAAATTACGGGATATTGGCTGGGCTGCAATCACTCCTTACCCCTCCAGTTTGCTTTTGCTGTGAATGCAAGGCAGATTGCTCACGTCTCCTTGGACAGAGACTACCTTGGGTGACCTCACATTCACCATGGGTAGTAAAGCCTGTAGTGTGCTCAGACTTCTCCAAACAGCTGACACACCCTGATCTGGTATTTCCAGTATTTTTTCCAATACCTCATCATGTGAACACATTTTTACGTTGACAGATCCCTCTGGGTTTACAAAACCTTCTGGACTTCTGCAAGACTCCATGCACAGCTAGCATGGGATAACACAGTAGAATGTCAGCCTTACCATGGAGGTAGGCCAAAAATCGTGCAAGAGAAATGGCAACATCACTGAAAATACATGAGAATAAGAACTGCCATCCTAAGTAACCTAAACCCCTCAGTGTTACTACTTTTGAAAGGCTCTCTCCTTTTGGACCTTGGCCCTGCCTATGTGTACAAGTAAGTGAATGGAGGCAAATGTAATAGGACTACTCATGCATAAAGCTGGTCACATGCATTAACGCTGGCAGGAACAAGGACTTTCTTTTCATACTTACACTAGAGGATAGCAAAAGAAATGCTGCTCAAAGAAATCCATCAACTAATTCAAACTCTAAGCTAGCTACTTCAGAACCTCGTACAATGGCCACACTCAATGGGTCCATTGAAGACCTGGAGACGAAGTAAAAACAGGTTTCTTTTTGAAGAACATTACGAGATCAATATAGTGCCGTGGATATTAGGAAAAGTCACTTTAATAAAAAGGAAATTGCACATAATGTAACAAAACAATTGCTATTTGGAAGGCCCTGAAAAAATGGAACAATGTAATATGATATTTCTTAACTTCATTTCCCATCCATTGCAGAAATCATAACAATAAAGTTTTCTACATAAGCAACTTTATGAGCTGAAAGAAGAGAATGTATAATTCCTTTCCTTGGACTAAGCCAAAAGAAATGAAGAAAAAAATTGATTCTTCTCTGTTAGCCTCCTGTGTAAAATTTTTCTCCTTATCATCTCATCTAGTCATATCTTTCTGCAGTTTGAATTACCCTCTTTTCCTCAATCTGGTAAGGCAGTGAAAGGATGTTTGTTCTGCTAATTAACTTTATTACCCTGATAACTCCCTGCAGCCTTTGACGAAAACAATTACCGTTCCTCCTTTTTTTTTTTTCCCACTGGCAAAAAAAAAGAAGGAAAAAAAAAAAAAAAAAAAAAAAAAAAAAAAAAAAAAAGACGACTATTAATTAGAAACGAGGCCCCGGTCCCTGCCATGTTAGCCTGCCACGTTCTCAGACCCTCGAGCGGGATAGCATTACATTGTCAGTAGTAATTTAGCTCTCATCTGTCTCTGCTAATTATTGTCACATTCATCAAATTCATCAACAAAAGTGCTCTCAGAAGGATTGCATATTTGCAGTTAATACAGCATAAACTGGTATTACCCATCACCACATTTGTGATGATGAGAGGGACACAACTTATTCATCCCTAATTAGAGCAAGCTGGGTAATTAATTATACATTCCGCCTTATTACTTCTGAGTTCCCAGATATTGTTTGTCTAAAAAGGGGGAGAGAGAGGAAGAGAGAGAAGCCTGAAAATTAAAAAAAAAAAAAAAAAAAGGGAAAAAAAAGAAGGGGGGAGAGAGAGAGGAGAGAGAGAGAGAGAAATGTGTGATGTGTTTTGTCACATGTGCTATGCCATAATTCCCACCTGACAAACTAGCTGAATCAGTAGAAAATTGCAAGTTGTCAGCAGCAGAATAAACTGCTGTAATAGCTGATTAATGATCAACACCTGTGACAGGTGCTACACGGGACTGTAAACTTGGTGTGATTAACAGTCACTGGACGAATAAATATTAGTGACAGTCAGTGGAGAGCGAGTTTGTGTGTTTTAACAAATCTCGCACATTACAGTTATTGATATTTCCAGTGTAGGCACTTTTTTTTTGGTAATTATCTGACAACACTGGAAGTGTGTTTTAATTCAGTATGTTTGTTTCTCTTCTCTTTATTTCAGGGTTCAAAATGATGTTTTGACAAGATGACCTCGCAGAGTTCACAACTGCAGACAAATTTAGAATAGTCACAAATACTTTGTTCCATGTCCAGCTCATGGCAACACTCCCAAATATTCTTTCAAGGAACTTAAATATACCCATAAATAAGCCTACAGAGGTAAAAACATAAATACTGTGTAAGTATATATATATATTTTGGAGCTACATTTTCAAAGCCTGTAATTCTAAGAGTCAACTCAGTTTTGTTTCTTATGTCAGTGGTTATGACATACACCTGACTGCTGCAGAAAATCAATATTTCTTTTCTTTTACCATCAAAGATGCATGAATTTCTTCTGAAGGACAACTTCATTCTCATTAATTTAGACTTAGAAAGTTCCTGTTACAATGGGGCATGAACATTATCTGTTCATATGATTGCTCTATGCTCAGCACAGTGGTATTTAATCAATTCCTAGATACAAGTAGAGCTATATCAGGATACTCTTTGGATAGCATAAACCACATTTTTTATCTTTGTGCATGGTTACAGATATGCCGATTAGGTAAAATATATATTCTTGTGCAAAAAGACATGTATTAGAAAGTGAAAAGACACGAACACCGACTCAGAGAAGTCAATAACTGCGGATTTTGCCAGCAATCCAACGTCATTCTCAAACTCTAAACATGACATAATCACACCATCTTCCTCTACCAGGTTCTTTACTGGGCCAAAAAAAAAAGGGAACAAATCACAAATCATGATTTCAGAGTTTCCCTCGTGCATGTGAAAGAATCTAACAGTTGGTCAGATATATCTGATCCATCTCTCTGTCCATGTGACAGCTCAGCTATCTTATGTACTTGGTCTGTTAGAAAAATAAAGCTCAGTATTCTCCTCAGAACAACTTCTTGGTATAGCCAGAAGTAATAAATAAATGTCATTAAATATATCATACCTGCCACGCTTTACCTGTACCATACAGCACATCAGAAGACATGGGAAGGAAAAAAACCACTTAGAAATTACTGCTCATATCATTTCCTGGAGAGAAGTAATAATAGATATCCTTGCCTAGAGCACAAAATATTCCAGTCATTTGAGCCTTTAATGGAAAACCCTGAGCACATGGAACTGGCCTGTTGCTTCTCCTCCCAGACTCACAGTCGTGCATCCATAACAACCAACTGGATTTCTTTTTCCATTCCATGTTTTCTAACAACAGCAGAAAAGAAAGCTTTAATTCCTTGGTCTAACTGATTAAGAACCTGCTTTTAGGCAGGAACTGCTCCACAAACTCTTCTTGCAGATGTGGACAGCTGTGGGGAAGGGCTTCATTTAGGGTAGCACTTAGGTCACCTGAGAACTTCCCCATATGAAACAACATCCCCTGAACTTCCCAGTCATCCTTTTACAGTTGAAATAAGGACAGTGGAGGAAATTAAAGAGAAAACAACCTGAGTACTATCTCCACAGACCTCAACACTTGAATCATAGTTTAAATGCTCCTAATATTTGTCCTTTAATAATGAAAAGAAGGTGGAAATAACATTTAGTCTGCTCTTAAGGAAAATATTATTTCTATTTTTTTTACCAATATATTTTTCAATTCCCCATTTTAATTTATTCCTGCTCCAGAAATATAAAAGTCCCAAGCAATCCATTTACAAAAAAGGCAGACAGATGAAAATATATTTTTGTGGGTAACAGTTTCCTAGGTGTAATACTTTTGTTTTCTGATTAATCTCCAGCGTAGCAACCTGAAACATAGAAGTAATAGCTTGAAAGCTTTATGCAAAACATATGTAAATTTGTTATGCTTTAGTACAGATACATCTGAATAGGCAGCAGTGCAGTGAGCCAACAGCCTCGGAAGGAGGCCAAGCCCACATCCAGATGCCACTGATAGAGAGACACTGTGGCATCAATGCTCCCAGCTGCCAGGCTCACCAGGCTTTTTTTACATTCGACTGTATGAGACCTCGCAAAGCTCTCTCCTGATAAATCACAATAACACACAGAGACAATTCCAGCGAGTCTTAAAGAAATCTAACAATAAAAAAATACATATCTTAAAATAAATATTATCCTACAAGCAATTGCTAACTATCTGGGAATTGCATTATCATTTTATTGAACCAAAGGCAGAGCAAATAAGAGTCTCAAAATTAATGCTGAATTTAACAAGAACTTTTTAAGGTGATTTTGCATCTTTCAATACTATATTTTATGAAATTGAATCCATTACCAATTCCATATACAAAGACATAAGTTTAGTCTCTAAAATGAACGGTGGATATAAAACTCAAGTGAAGAGATCAATTTGCTCCAATTTGCTGTGCTTTGGAACAACTCGTAATTTGAAAAAATATTCAAAAAAAGAAAGAAAAATGGAAAGCATCAAAAGACAATCACATAGCAAACTAATCAGGCCAAGAAAAAAGAAATTACTCATTCGCCTGTAAATTATAAACCTTGTTATTTATCTTCACTTAACACTTTACAAATCTGATTTAGCAAGTAAGTCTCATCGGTTCTTTAAAGGAGAATAAGTTAAAAAACACCTAAGCAAGTTTCAGCAGGAAAGCAGCCATTGATGAATGGACTTAATTGAACTAAAATGAATTTGGGATTACAATTCACTATCATCATCACTCATACTATTCAGGTCATGAATCAATCATAAACAGGCTTCAAGACAGATATCCCTTTGTTTTGCAACAGTTCACCAAAATTTTTAGAGTAGCAAATTTCATAAGAAAATTTCAGATTATTCACTAACCCACAGAACACACGTTATCAGATTTCATGTGGAAATGAATGTGTGTCTGAAGCAAAAACACTGAATTCAAAAGCAAATCCTTTATCTGCTCAATCACACAAGAGCAAGAAAGAATTACCCCCCAAAATTACAGGAGATCTTGACCCAGATCTACAGTATTTGCAAAGTTCTCCTTCCATTCATTCCCGAATGTGAAGAAAAACATTTGTCAGAGAATGTTGCTGTCACAAATAAATCTTAGAAATCAATTAGAAATATTACTTGATTTCCTTAGCTATTTCTAGCACAACAGAGCAAGGAGAACCAGCATGAAATCAGAACAGTACGAACAAGCACAACGCTCCCTCTCTTGTTCATGTCCCTGTCTTTACCGCTTTAAAAAAGAAACAAAAATTAATGATTGTTGAACTGTATTCTGGGACAACTTGGCTTTATGTGCTTCTTCCTACACTGTTAACTATGTAATTTTGCCAGCATCTCAGCATCACATCCATACGAGATTTCCAAGATATTAACTTGATTTCTTTGTACAACTCCTTTTCAGAAGTCGTTTGCAAAGCATCTGCATCCTCTAAAGGAAGAAAAAAATACGCAATTCACCTGATGAAGATAGAAAATTGTAATTACAGACCATCCAACAATTTTGATAATTTCAGCAAGACAGCTTGCTGAAAACTATGTCTTTTAAATCACACAGAGCTGCTCTGTAGTGGTGTTTGTGGTGCAGAGCTGCACAGGGAGGAATTAGGAAGAAAACGCAGCAGTTTGGGTACAGGCTCCCTGTTTGATGCTTTACTGATGCTCCTTCTGACCTGAAACCTCGGCAGGTGGGAGCCCTCTGGTCCCCTGCATTACCAGTGGCAACCTTTCAGGTCCATGTGCACACAGAAGTTCACAGCTTTTGCTTTTCAGAAGATCTCAGTGAGTAGATGCACCCATACTGCACAGCCAGCAAACATTTCAGGAATACATGATGCCACTGAGGAAAGGCAGCCAGGGGAATACCTCTGGGGCAGAAACTTGGCCAAACTCCTGAATTTGTGAGATGCATGCCCACTTTTCCCACAATACTTTTAAGCACCTTAAACTTCTTCAACTACCTAATATTTTCCATCTTAAGAGTAATCTTTCCACAAAGGAATAAAAATCTAGGCAGCTAACAGCAGCTAATAGCATTAAGGAGACTTTGTGATTTTTCCACAAGAAAGGATGGTTCCACATACACAATTTAAGGACTCATAACCAAGTTAAGAGATGAAGTCCAATATATTATCTAATTTTGAATGAGTGGTCATTCCTGAGATAAAATCAGATTTTAGCATATTTTAGTATTTTCCTTATATTTTCCATCTGCACATATGTTGTCTATAACCCTTCAAAGTTGAACATTCAAAGAAAGATTTTTAAACAGAAGGATCAGCATTTCCCCCAGATGTCCTTATTAAAGAGATGCAAATATATTTTCTTTAACAGCAGCATTAATTGCTCTCCAAGCTTCAGTGTGTCATCACTGATGCATCACTCAGAAAAGACCTGCACACACGAAGAGCTCAGCGCTGGAGTCAGCAGTTAAACACGGGAGGAACAGCACAGCAGGCACGGCTTTCATGACATGGCACTGCCAGAACTCCTGGTGACTCTTTGCAGGGTTGCTGGAATGGCAACTGCGTGTGTCACATCGGGGAAAATACAGGGCACAGTAAGTGACCAAAATCTAACCTTGGCTACCCCCACTGGAATAAAGTCACCGACTTCAGTGAAGTCATTCTGGATTTTCATCCACACTTTTGGTGCTCTCCTGAGCAGTAAACAGCCTAAGGTAAGGAGACAAACATCAACCTATATATGGTACGGACTCACCACAGGATACTTCAGTTTTACTTTATAATTCTTCACATGACTTTATTTTTTCAATACCAGGATGAGGCAAATGTTGTTTATAAAATGGGTTTTTCCAGAAATGAGTCATGTTGAACACTGAAGGAAAAAGTCATCTGGAAGAATGATTAACAACTCTGAAGAACTAACTGAACCTTTACAAACATTGATTATGCTACCACTTTTATGAAAAGCAGCATGTGAACCAATGGAAGCTGAGACAGCCAAAATAAAATAGTATTATCTGACATACGGTTGGTGTTTATATTTGGGAGATGAAACACAAATACAAGACAAAATCAAATTGCAAATTGAGAAAAGACCCCTAACAAATCAGTAAGATGAATCAGGCAAAAATACAGCTTTTTGCTATTTTAAAGCCTATTCCTCACCTATTCTCTTGACCATAGCACCTTCTTAGAATGACAGTTAAATATACAGATATGTAAAAAAAAAAATAAAATTCCATCTGTGCCTACACATTCACATGCCTGTTTCTCCTCACCACAAATACTGTTTACCACTAATTCTTTTTTTCTGCTTATTTAAACTGTAAGCTGTGCAGGATAAATGTTTTATTCTTTCTCATTACACATTTCTTGAGTAAGTAGCACTTGGACTTCCTTTGGAGCAAGGATTCCTCAAAACTTTGTTGTATAATAATATAAGAATATGGATGCAGTATTTAAATAGTTTCCCCAACACAGTCCAGCACCAGATTTTAACCTCATTTACAATCACACCATAAAAGGGACATGTCAAAGAAACAAGCAAACCAATCTTTCCTGGATCATAATTAGATCTAGCTAATTAGTGAATATTTGTTTAAAAGTCACTAATAATACAAACCAGGAAGTCAGGTTCTGATGCATGCTTTGATGGATACAATGTTTTAGGATTAAGACTTATAAAGGTTTGCAAATGTTAGGAGGCAAATCTGTCCCCTTGCACGGGAACCCAAGGAGGACAGGAGGAGACACGAAGGAATGGACAGAACAGGGCAGTGGTGCCTGGGCCAGCCCTTGCCCTGCTCTGGGCAGAGGGGAGTGTCAGACAGCACCGAGACACCTCCTGCACAGCAGCCATGGCTTCTCACAGAGAAACCCTTTCCTTCTGTCACTTCAAACCCTCCCAGTTCTCTGTGTTTCAGAAACAGTGGATTACAAACACACTTTGGACTGCATTTCACTGGGTCCTTAACGTGAATGGTCTCCATTTTCATAGGAACCCTTTTTAAGGTTGCCACAACCATTAACACCACATGTTAAACGTACTACCGGAAGAGGTTTACAGGATTTAAAGGAAAGTTCCTGTTTATGTATAATTTGACTAACAAAATATTAACTGTAAAACTTTGGTAGGAAAAAAACCTTCCATTTTAAGTGCGAGAATACAGCAATTACAATGTCATATAATTTAATAAATTATTAAATATTTTAAGACATCCTGGAATGTTTAATGGAAAATATAGATCCAAAAATGAGAACCAAAACTCTCATTAAAAAAAAAAAGCGCTTTGTGAACATGACCTAAAGTTGTCTTTTCTGATGGTTATTCCAGGTAATAGTTTTCAATTGCATGATTCATTGACTTATCAAAGACCAAAACTAAGATGTGAGTAAAAATATTCAGCTGAGGCATACATAAGAAGTCAGCCAAATCACCTATACTAGCATTTTCCTTTATCCAGACAAATTCCAGGTTTTCCCCATGGAAGAACACAGTCATGGAAAGTTTATGATGGTGATTAAAAACAAACAAACAAACGACCAGCAGCAGCAGCCCCTTTAATTCCAGGACTCCTAGAAGAAAAGTCAGTCTCCTGGGACACTGAACAGCCACAATCGTGGAGCACCTGGGATTGATGCCTGATTGTTTTTTTTGTCTTTTTATACCCTTTTATACATTTTATACCTTTTATACCCTTTTCCTTCCCTGTACCCCTTACCCTTATACCCTGTATCCTTACTACTGCATGTTTATGGTGTTGTAGTCTGATATTTAGTTAGTTTGGGGGTTTTCTGAGGGGGGAAGACAAAACATTTATACTATCTTAAAACTATAGGCTCCAACCTTGAAGAGTTTGGGTTCTGGAACATGTTTTGAGCTAGGCTATAGTTTCATTTGGGGGGGGGGGATAGGGGGATAGTTACCTCACTTGTTAAGTTACTCATAGGGAGATTTTAAGTAGATATGCTAATTTGTAAAGTCCATAAAAGTTGTATACGGAGGTACACCCTCGGGCTCCAATGGAGGTGTACACCAGGATCTTATTAAACCAAGGTAATACCCTTTTCCTATACTGCTGTGTCTGCTTCTTATTTTTTACCAGCACTTAAGGCATCGGGATGGGACACAAACTCCGGGGAAATCCCTCTCCAGTCCCCCAGACACCCCAGGCCTGGCCTTGGCTTTCATGGCAAGCTCCAGCCAGTTCTGCTTGTTGGCTTGATAAATGGCTGCTTCCAGGCAGGGAATTTTATTTAAAACATCTTGTTCTATTACAGCTTGCAGCAATCTCACAGTTTTATACAAGCACATAGTTAACAGATAGATGCTTCGGATTTGTTGAAATTTCCTGAGAATTCCTTATTTGTGATAGGAAAATTATAAAATGCTAAGTGATAACATTGCAGAGATCAGAAGTTCATACGAATGGGGAAGGAAATTGAGAAAGAAATTTTTTATTTTATCTGGAGAGACAGAGAAAGGAGGAAAAGTTTGGATCTGCAGTTAGGCTTCCCAACGATTCATATATGACCAGATCTAAGGATAACAATGATTGCCACGCAAATTTAATATCCTAAAATTATGATTTGAAAAATATGATAACATAATAATGCAAAATAGGTGATTGCTTTGAGTCAACTATGCTGTTTGCCCACAATAAAAAGGTACAGTTATATCTGAAATAGTTTTCTATGTGATTTAGAGAAATACATAAAATGTAAATATACAAGCTTGAGTTTTAATTTCATGAACAGGCAATCAATGCATCTGCATATTCCAGATTAATCTTTAAAACAGTGGGTTTGTTTCTCATTCTCCAATGCTTAGACCAGCAATAGTTACACAGAAGCAAGTACAGACAATTTGACTTATTTTAAAAATTAGTACTTAGATTTTAGTAATATTCATATTTTTACCCTACCATACAAATTAAGTTTAAATTGTTTTTTTATTAACCCAAGCCGCCGAATATTTATTCACATTCTTGCTAAGGGAATCAGTAAAAATGTTAAATATAAAACATGCCATTTTAAGACGGCATTGTACTTCTGAAACGTTTTGGTAAGAATATTAGGAATATCTTTTCCAATGAAGACCTAACAGGGATGTTTTGAAGAGTGACAGTGTGATCAGTCAAGGAATCTGATTTTTGAATTCTTGTCCAAACAAGTCCAATCTACATATCATTATTGCCTTCTAAAAAGAGAATTCAATGGGAGCTATGTCTCTAAAAACTGAAGAACTAAGCAGTACAAGGTACTATTCTAAAACTTTTAAATTTTAATGACATACATTATTTTTTCAGGGGAAGAGAGTCCACAGTTTCATTATTTTCCTTCTTAAACTCGGGAGGAAAAGGCTGGTAGGAAGTGGGGCATGTGCATTAACATGATGTTGGTTTAAAAGGTCATTCTGAGCTCGGGTTCAGCCCTTGAGCAGCTCCTGGAGGTGCTGAGGGCACTCCTCATTCTTCAGGAAGCCAAAGGCAGAGGGAGGGGCTGCACATACTGCAAGATCTTCGAAGGCAAAATTGACACCTAACCCAGTTAAAAATTCTGTTTATTACATTAATTTTGGTTTGAAAGCCTAATTATTTAATTTTCCATAGTGCACAGTTTGCAAGTGCAGACAAAATGTCTGTATCTTCTGAGCTTCTCTGAGGAGGAAGAGCACAGTACCATCATGCACCATAATTTATGCAACCTCTAAGACAGGGGTGCAAGGTAAGGGCTGCCTGGGTCCAGCCATGGCAGGCTTTTTTATGAATATCAGCAGCTCATGAATATAAACAGTTACAGAAAAATAAAATTTATAAAACCTAGACCTGGGAACAAAAATCTCAGAGATCAACAACTCCGAAAGAATCTAGTGTCGCATTCCTAAGAATGTCAGATTAAACTAACATGTGCCAGTCAATATTGGTACACTGTGACCCTTGATGCCTCCTAAGCAAAACTATTAAGTCCAACATTTTCTCCTGTAAGCACTTATCTGTAAGGATGGCTAACATGTCCTCTAAAGCAGATATTGAAACTGATTGGACAATAGGTAGATACCAGACAGGGGCCTGGGGGCCGACCTCTAGAAATAGGGGGAGAAAATCTTAATCTGCAACACAATGCAGCTCTCTTGAAACCCTATCATTTTCACTTCCCATGTGTCTGCTGCCTGACTGTGAATGGATTTGAAAAGGAATGGTTAGTGCTGAAAATTGGATCAGAGCTAACATTCTCTCATTTTTATCAGCAGCTGCCAAAGGTCATCTGACATAATAGCTGATGAATTCAAGCCCAGTGGATTTCATTTGCAATTTTCAATTTACTGAGGCCTCCAAACCCCACAGTGATAAAAGCTTCCCCTATCGTGGCCTGTCACAAACATCAAGAAACTGCACAAACCCACAAGAAAGAAATAGGAGAAAGCTGTGCATCATCACAGTTACAGATAAGGAGAACAGGAAGAAACAGTATCATGTAGAAAGGTGTGGAGCGGCACGTGTGGTTGAGTTTCTAAATGCCAATTGTAATGACAAGACTATGAAGAGCAATCAAATAACTTCTACAGAATAACATCATGGTTCCCCTCCCCCCCTTCAGTTTCAAAATTGCCTTCTAATCTCTTGCTTGACATCCTGAAGATAAAAGTGAAAGTGAAAAAACCCTGTTTATTTAGACATGGAAAGTATTGTACTGTTGATATATTTACTGTAGTTTTGATTTACAAATTCCTGCTATTAAGAGAGCTATTATCAGAGAAACTATGGCAGCGCCAAAGGAGGAATGCTTTTGTTCCCTGGCAGATGGACTGTAGATCTTTACTTCTGATCCACAGGGAACACCAATGAGCCCCAGTCCATGGGTGCTGGAGGTTTCAGAGTCTACTCATCCACATCCACACATTCAGAGACTTTTCCATATGTCCACCCAAGATCTTTGTCACATCGACATTGTAGGAAATTTGCATGGGATCCTGTTCCAAGTGATCAGGTGAAATAACTCAATAAATCCCAAAGCCCTTCAGACTGGAAGAAACATCTTTTGCTAAAAGGCAAAGTAGCTCACATTCTCTGCCTGTCCGTGACTACATGATGAAAAAATACGTACAGAAAGAAAAACTGTTGTTTCACCTGTAAATGCAAAAAAAAAAAAAAAAAAAAAAATTTCCAGAGTCTAACCCCCAATTTCATAGCACCAATTCAATGCCAACAGCAGCAGCATTTGAAGCTACCATCTACCATGTTTATGACTTCACTTTCAACTCCACTACACATTGCAGTGGTACAAACTCAAGTTTCTCCTTTCAGTAATCTCAACTAAGTCAAATAAACAGGAAACACAAATACTGCCAGCTGGATGCTACTTGGACTCAAAGCCAAGGATGCAAATAACTCAAAGATGGTTTTGACAGTGAAAAGCCCTTGGTTAGTGCAAAACATAAAATCAGAGGAACGCCAAGGACAGACATTATACAGTGAATAATGGCACATTATTCTGTGCTTGGAATAGTTCAGCTTGTCTTTCGAAAAGTTATAAAGACCCCAGAAAGGGAATTGCTTATGATGATTCTTTGTTGATTAGATGTAGATAAAAAAGTATCACAGAATCACAGAATAAGATGAGTTGGAAGGAACCCACCAGGATCATTGAGTCCCAGCTCCCTGGCCTGCACAGAACTATGGTAGAAAGCAGCTCACCTGAACATTGGCATGTGAGTTATACTAACTGTTAATGTCAAAAGAACATTTACAGAGGTATTTTTTCTTATTGAGCCTGATGACAGTAATTTCTTTACCTTTTCAGGAAGGTGGTGACAAAGAAAAAAAAAACCATGTGTCAATATAGAGAACACTTCCAGGGAGAGGGAGAGAATTGCCAAGGTACTCCACCACAGAGCAGCCACTGAAAATGTTACAGCACAGTACTGTCATTTATTTTCAACATCTAAAAATATGATACACTTCTTTCTGCAAGTAAAAATAAGCCCAAATATACCATAAATAGAATTATATACTGGACAGAACAAAAGTGCTAAAGATTAATTAAGAGTCATAAAGAAAATGGCATGACGGTCTAGAGACGAGGGCATGCATTTTAATATTTTGTTTTGTTTCTAATGAGTTCTTGTTTTCCTTCCTTAGAAGACTGCAGTTTATATGAGGAAAGTAGACAGTCCTGGCCCTCCCAAGAAAAACAAAGCAATATGCTTTCAAGCGAGATTGGCTTTTCTTTACAAAATTTACCACACCTGGTACCAGCAGATAAATTAATACCAGGAATTAATAATAATGCCAACAGCTCTGTTAGCATTTACAGTGCCAACAGGGAAAAAATCTTGGCACATAACTCTTCCAGTCAGCATTGACTCAAACTGGTCCATATTGCATTATAGTCTGCTAACTCTCCTAGAGGGCTGTGAGTCTTCCATGTGTCTGTTCAGTCATTAATCCTTTTTTTTTTTTTGCTACTCTGAAGGTCTCTACGTGTAAGAATCAGGAAGTCCTGGGATTTAAGAGCATCCCTGGCATGGGATATATACAGCCTTGGCTAAATCACTTCAGCTAAGAGCGTCAATATGCTCTCGGCAAACTGTGAATAAAGTCATCAGTGCAGGAGTAGAATTAATGCTTGAACAACTGATGAAGTCTTATAGGGGTTAAGTATCTCAGAGCATTCATTCATCAGTGACTTGTAATGATCACAAGCAGAGGCAGTTTCTGGTTTCTTCTCCTTGGAATCGCTCATGTCTCAAGTTCCAGAATGGCTTCACATCTCTTTTGAAAGCAGGACGCAGCTGGCACGAAGATAATTCTTTGGGAAAAAGAGCCCTGTATTGGTGGAGTGAAGTCTCACCTGCTGAGTCTTGGTTAGAGAGAAAAGACAATGAGGGAGAAGACTGAAAATATGCAACCTTAATCATCATCACCAAGTTCTCAGCTGTTAACTGACAAGTTCATACATGAAAGATGAAGCAAAAACATTTGACACTGGAAAATCAGATGCTTCCACCAAGCAGAATTAGCAATGTTACAGGAAAAAAGTCATTAGAAGCACTGTTATATAGAGGATAAAAATGTGAACATTAAATGAAAACTGGTAAGTTAAAATGTACTTTCCATAGTCAGCCATTGTGTTATGACCACAAGCTACAGCTGAGCCGATTAGAACATTTCCTGACATTAAAACAATGTAGATTAATACATGTCTGAGGAGTTATTAGTCTGGCATAACTGAACACATTACTCAACAATACAATCACAGTCTATTTATAGTAGTTCCATTTGTATTAGAAAGATCATGTTTAAATGATGTGCTTTAATTCACTCTTACATCAACCTTTTCGTTTTAACCAGCAAATTATTATTTCAAAGCATTTATCATCCTTCTATTTTTAAAAAAAATCTGAAAAAAATTTGGGGTTATAATTTGCCTAAATTCTGCTACTTTATAAATACATGGTAAACTTTATTTATGAATAATAATAACTGATACTACATAGTCTGCAGTGCCATTTCTCTTCATTTCTCATCATCTGAAGATGATCTGCAATATCTGCAAGAAGCAATATTTGCTTCAATAGACTTGGAGAGAAATAACAGCTTTGATCATGGTTTGGAAATAATGAAGTTCAATAAAACGGGTCCAATGCAGTGATTGTCTGAGCATCCTCGCTTCTTAATGAAGCAAATGACAACTGCAAAAACTCAGTATTATATTGTAGGATCTGGCCCTGGGCACCTAGAAACAGGCTGTGGAAAGTCAGCCTGACTTCAGCAGAGTGAAATTGGAAAGAAAACAATTTTCCTGCACCTCTGTCTTGCGTGATTCAATTATCGGTGTCTGATCTCGTCAGGCATCAAGCACCCTCCTGCGAGGTGCTCCAGTCCCGCTGAAATCAGCACAAGGAGCTGAGGGTACTCACGCCAGGCAGGACTGGACCCCAGGGGAGCAGGGAGCCCCATGGAGGCGTGGGCTGGCCTGAGCCAACTGGCACTAAACAGTGGGACCGGAGAGACCCAGGGGTCTGGGGTTGTACGGAAAATGCTCCATGACCACTGAACGTTTGCTGCAGTAAAATTTAAGCTGGCTCTGTCACTGCTTATTTTACTGTTATTTACTGGATAATCTTAAGGTTCAATTATTATGGGTATTTCAAAATATAGAAATCTTTAGTTTCTATTTTCCCCCATCCTAATGGTAAATGGTACTGTGATAAAAAAATGAAAACACTGCAAGTATCTGAAATTTTTTGTTCCAACTTTGCCTATGAGATTTTGAAACCATTGAAACACTGAAAAAGTATACAAGATCTCACAGAGGTTATTAATACAAATTTTAAGTTCATTTAATTTCCTACTGTCAACTATTATGTGAATCATAATGTGACAATCACTACTATAGATATGACAGGAAACTTTTTTTAACACTCAACTCCCAAGTGTTCAAAATGTAGGGAAGTTCCAGTGCAAAGGTTATCCAGTTAATCCAGTGAAATAATAAAGGACTATGACATTATCTTCTCCTAAGTGTACCAACACGTTGTAAAATGCTGATTATTAGCACCTGAATGAAATACAATGGAAGTTGTTTAGAAAAAGTGACAAAAGCCACTGTATCCTGCAAGTGACACGTCTATTTTGTTTATCTGTATTCATATTGCTGACATGAAGCACATGTCATTGTACCTATACATAATTGCAGAAATCATGAAAAACTACTACTAACCTTATAATCATGATATTTAAACATTACAGCTGCTTTCTCATTCCCACAATATAATGACTGACTGCCACTAACAACTGATCATTATCATGAGGCTGGGGCAGCTACAGCCATGAATCCAATTCAATGGTGCCCAAAGAGGGTAAAGTCCCAATCTTATTGAAATTATTAGAAATAAATCAGGGAAATTAGTCTCAGTTGCAAGAGTGGAGTCAAAAGTTCTAAAGATGCAAAGGAGGACTTCCTAAACACTTAGTATGTGCCAAAAGAAGATGGCCCAGCGACAAAAAGGGGAAAGTTTCTCTCTCTTTGAAAAAATGAAGCTGGTCAGTGCAGTTCAGAATTCTTTTTAAACAAGCAATAATAAACTCTGCATTATGAATCAGATCCTCAGGTGGTAGAGATGAAAACGGACCACATTTTGATGGCTGTAGAGCTAGGTTTTTCAAAAGAGCTAAACTACAAGAGATAAATGATGAACAAAATCTGAAATGAAATGAACAAGTTCATGGCTAAGGTTGTCCCTCTGAGTACCTGTCTGAGGAGTCTGCCATCAATCACATTTTAGGCTCCATTTGTCTTTGCCAGAATATAAACCGTTTCCCAAAGTTCACCCACAGTTGTTGGACATAGACGCCAAATCAGTTTTAGGAGGACCCTGCCAAACAGTGGAAGCTCAGAGGAGTCCTCTGTCAGAAATATCCTTGTTCTCTTGCCTTGCTCCTCTATTTCTCCCCACACCTTGGGGAGCGCAGCAGGCTGCAGGCTGACCCAACGTGTCCTTAGGTACATCTCTTCATTCATGAGGAGAATTTTTTCTCTGGCATATCTTCTCAAAACAGCCCATCAGAGAAAGTGATCTTTACCATAGGACATTACTTCTGAATATTGATTTGTTCAACATGTACGACTCCATCTACTTTCCTGTTATTTGTGAGCACTGACAAAGTCCAATGCCTTGCACAGAACAGTGACAGGAGACTTCCATCCTTCTCAAATTATGATCTCCATCTACCCCCTTTGTCCCATGGAGAAGTGACCTACTACAACAAGGATCTTTGAAATAAAAGCTTACTTATAAATCTGTTTCTCTAAGAGCATGGAATTCTAAGAGCCCTTATTCTGCATTTCATTAGTCAGCTTTACTTATTCATTTCATGCAAAATATAGCCTGTTTTGGTTTAACTTTTTCTCTGTCGTCTCCCTTTAAAGATATGCTACATATAATGTTTATCTTTGATCAGACTTATTCAGCAGATAGCAGCAGCTTTTGTTTTCAAAAAGTGACCAGAGAATTGGTTTTCTATCAAGTGTGTAGTTAAGACACCTCATACAGCTCTGTTTTTCTGTACTTCTCTCATTCTCTGCCAACTGGTACCTCAGTCTTATTGGTATCCAATAATAAGCCCGATTACAGCTAGCCCTAGGAGACATGACAAAAAGAGAGTCCTCATCTTGCATTAATTGCTCGTATTGAAACTATGCCACATCTCTCGAAGCTAGATGTTGCTTAGTATCCCTTTGATATGATAATGACATGCTTCTTAGCAGATGAATATGCAAATTAAAAGCAGTAATTTGGTGGCATGCACCTGCTGACACTGCACTACTATGCTTATGTGCTCCTCTGTAACACTGCAGCTACACAAAAGCATCACAGAGGTAAAATTAAATTCTAATGTCGTATATATTAAACAGATGCTTCCACTTTTCTTTGTATATCTACTTTTTACAGAATTTGCTATTGGAATCTCAGTTCTCCCTTCATGCAATTAGTGGACATTTATGTGTCATACACAGAAATGTACTTGGAGCTATTTAAGGGCTCTGTTTTTAAAGAAATGGTTTACATGAACCGCACTCTCAAAGAGATTTTTTTCCCCCCTTCATAGCAGAGAGGCAGAGGATTTTAATCTTGATGCACAAAAGACCTTCATTCATAAAAGAAATGCATACTTGAGCATGGCAGCTTGCAACAGAAAATTTCTGTGGTGAAGATACTGCAGAGTGTACACTTATCCAAACTTTCTGATAGTGATTATGAAGATGCTCCGATCAGTTCTGTGAATTGACGGTGTGTGTTAATCACACAGAGCCAGATCTGCCCTCAGGTGTGTCCTCCTTGGAGCTCTTTTATACAGGAGAAAGGTGTTCAGTGTGAAAGTGGGATTTGGTTCCACATTGCTAAGATGCTCAGTCTCTGTGAAGCGGATGGTGCCAACAGGCTTGGTGCAGGAGGGCACAGCTACCAACACTGGACTGCCCCAGCTCCTGCTGAAAATGTTCATTATTCCCTGGAGATGGACTAAGTGATCCATTGGAGCAGCTCGTAGGAGAACAAACCATCATTTCCACATGTGATAAGCTACGAATGCTCTGATATTATCAGGCTCAGGGGAGTCTATTTACAAACAGGCAACAGAAGGAAGAGAACTGATATTTCATAGGATTGGAAGAGATTAGAGGAGATTAAGGAAAATTCTTTTATTTGTGAATTTATATAACTCAGACAATACATACTGTGCATTTTCCAAAAAAGAAAACAAACACATAACTAAGTTTCATAAACTAAGAAACTTTGGTTTTCAGAGGGTTCTTAGCTCTTAATTGGGTGCCTCCACAGTTGAAAAATCTAAGTTTCTCTACAGCTCTCTGTATCCGAGGTAGGCTGTGAGCCTGTGCCTGTTTTCAGGGAAGGGGCAGACAGTATCTCATGGGTGTCCTTCACTCCACACCACGGACTGGCTGTTTGGGTGTGGAAAAGAACACTCTCCCTGCCTCTTTGAAAGAGAACAGTTTGACCAGAGAATAGGTATTTTTTTATCTTGGTTATATTTTATTGCCAAAAAAAAAAAAAAAAAAAAAAAAAAAGATGAGTTGATGGCAAAGCATGTGAACTATTAAAAGTCAGTACAATTTTATTCTCCTCCCTCAAGTTCAGACTTTACTGCAACCTATTTCTTTACGCACCTTACAATTTGAGTCTTTTCAATGTAATGTATGTCATAATTAAAAAATAAATAACTTTACTTTATCTCTACTGTTGGTGAAGACAACTTCTCTTTCAAGCCACCCATTGTGCATATAATACAGGTATTAGTTTCTTTTAAATAGGACTGTGAGAAAGACTCAAAATATGAGGAATTGAAACAGGAAGAAATCAAGTGTTTGAAAATCATTCACAAAATTACAGAGTTACAAAGTTAGCACTTTTTACACACATGAGAGTGATGGAAATAATGCTGGCCCTGCTAGGGCTCTTATATCAGTACTGGGTTGATCCTTGGGCAACGGGTTTCTCTCTCCACACCCCACCAGGAGAGAAGCTGTTGCAGGGGAATATCCCTAATGAACACCAGAATAAGACAAACTCACTTCGAGTAATGCAGTTCATGGAGAAGTACAAGTGAGATATAAAGGAATTTATGTTAAAATAGATTTAAAATATAGATGGGTTAAAAATATTTAAAAGGCACAGATGTGTTACTTCTTCCTTTATATCTTTGAGTGTTTGACATGGTACAGCCTCACACACATCATGTCAAGGGGATTTCTCCTGATGACCACTGTGTATGGGTGCTGCACTATCCCATCTAACAGTCATCGCTGACCATTCTGTTTCTCTGCTATTCACTCAATTTTCTCTGGTTTCATTTCCAATCCAAGGGTGTTTCTCACAATGAATATTCATTAATGAATCATCTTCCTTGCTATATTTAAACTAATACCTTTTTCAGCAATATTCTATTCTTCTTCAGATTTATTTAGACCTACAGCATGTATATCTACTGCATTCTACTGGCTCATTCTACCTTGTCATAGTAGTCTTAATTTTCTTTCACAATATTATTGAATTTTACTTCATCTTCAAATAACACTGAAGTACTTCTTCTGGGTCTTAAAGCAAAATCCACCTTGTTCAAACAGTCTTTCCTCCCTGTTCCCTTATGATAATGCTGACTAATAACCTGTTTGTCAAGCAATTTTCAAACCATATTAAATTTTCTGGATTATTAAATTCTGAAGAGTGAATTCTGTAATGAGAAATTCCATGCATAAAAACTTGTGTCACTCATCAGGTCTGTAACTACAACTTTTTATTCCTATTAAAGTAGCATACCTTTACCAAAGCTGAATGGGTTTTGTCTCCTAGAAGGGAGAAAAAAACCCCACAAAAAAAGAGAAAAGAGCATTTAAAAAAGGCAACTCAATTAAAAATGAAAAATAGGAGAAGTCTCTGAATGTTCTGTAGTTGTCACTTTTCACCATCTTTCCCAGTGATGGTTCTTTACCTTTTTCTAAAATTTACTTATCCTACTCCTTCCCTTCTACAAGAAATGTGTAAAAAGGTGGTTCATACATATACTCCCACTCAGATGCTTATACACATTCCCACAATAGTTGTGTGGTTGTAGTTATCTCTTACCATATATTTCAGTATTTGGATATTCAGTGTTTGGATCTATTTTGCCCAGATGATGTTATTACATTCTAATATAGCATCTCTTCTTGCTTCCCAAATATCCACTTGTACTCTTAAAGCACTCCAATTTGTATCCTTTAACATATTTATAATTCCATTTATAGCGCACATGCCATTTCCTCAGCAGCAGGGGGCATTAGAATTAACAGAAACAATAACTAAACCAAATACATCATTATGCCAAGGAAAGGCTTCAATAAAAACACTGAATTTATAGTTAACATTTCAGCATAATTAGAGCACAGACATGAGGGCAGTATCCTCATCCCCAAAGCTTCAGCAAGCATTAATGAAAACCTTCCTTATGGATATACCGCTTGAAGCAGAGTCTCCACTACACAGAGCTTTCAAAGATCCTCTGCGAGGATTAACTTTGGATCCACTGGCACCCAAGATGAAGTGACCCTTGGAACCAAGAGTTTCATGCTGATAATTTGTCAGCAAAATGAGTCTCATAGCAGAGTGGCTCAGGCAATCTGCTTCCATGACAGAGAGGAAAACACAACCAAACCAGACCTGGGACATGGTCACAGAGTGAACCCCGTCTGCTGCTAAACAAAAACGTGCCAGGCTCAAGCAGCTGCTGTTGGAACCCTTTGGAGTATGGCTGTAAAATCTGCAAAATTCTCCAAGACCTCAGTTATATCCCACTGCCACGGGCTCTGGGTTCTGAGATAAAGCACAAACCACCATAGCAGAGAATCTAAGAGTTGAGGGGGCCTCTTGCCACACTGGGGCATAAGGCTGGCAAGGATCACACTGGACACAAAAATTAAGAAGATGACACTTTTCTTTCCCACAGTCACCTGACAGCCTAAGGTGAACAAACAAAATCTTTTATTTAATTATAAATCAGAACACTTCCTTAGGTGCATTATTTTGAAATGTCCCTCAAAATATTTATAGTTGCCCAGGGCTCATCTACAGGGGCAAAGTGCACAATTTCATATGCTTGGAGATAGTTAAGCAGGATAACCATGGGCTCCTTTCAACCAGTAATGGAATTTCACATTAAGCAAGAGTAACTTCAGAATATTCACATGACTGCAGTAGAAACAGCTTATGTTACCCAAGAAATCAATCTTAAGAGACTAAGAGCCTTGCAATGTAATAACACTACTTGGTTTCAGCCCCTTCTTTGTAGATCTTTTTTGCAGTAAAATGAAAACAGTAAGAATGTCAGATTGCCATTATCTGTCAGGAATTTGAGCAGGAAAACAAAACAGGTTTAGTGCAATGATGAACAGTTGTGACAAATCATCAGCATTTTCTCTAGATCCTCATCTCAAAGCAGTTTCATATTTCATCTTTAGACTCTGCATTCCCTCTTACAGGAAGCAAAAGAATCATCCAGTATTTTACACTGTGTTACATTCACACAATTCAAACGGTAGCTCTCCAAAAAAAGGTTGAACTTTTTTTGTACACCTAATTCTGACACCAAAGTCTTTGGTTCAAAGTAATTTATACCAGCAATTATCAATGATTTATTTTACAGTACTGCTAAAGGCTTCAGCCACATCATGCTACCTTTGACCTGCAAGCTGTTCAAGGACACAACAGGAGAACAGGTAGGGATTGTTAAAAGTCCAGCTGTCCAAAACCTGAGCATCAGAGGGGCAGCTTGCAATTTAATGGAAGAAAGACAAAGGATACAGCTTGAACTTTTCCTAATAAGAAATCATATTTAAAAGTTTTTAAATAAGTATTCCTTTTTCTTTCCCCATATTGTTTTACCCTCCATTGACCAAAAAAAATTGCTTCGAGAGATGCATTTGCCTCTGTTATTATTTGTCTTGGGTAAAGAGCAGTCTAGTGGGATTTGTGGGATTCTGGCTCCTGAATCCTTCAGTGTTTTTGCCATGAGTCCACTCTGCAGTGCAATCAGTCACAAACAACTCCCTTAAAAGGAGAGAAGTCCATGATCCTGTGCAGAATACCATTACCAGGCATCCCTTACTTCTCCCACTCCCTGGAGAGAGAGCTCATAGGCTAAACAACAAAGTGACCTTCTCAGTCAGCCTGCGAGTTCAGGAGCTCGGCTGCAGAAGAGAGCTCCATAGGGAAAGGTTGGGATCTCCGGTCCCTCTGCCTAAGAGCCTCAGGTAAAATATGACGAAAGTCCATTTTTATGTACTTAGAGAGCAGAAGAAACAACCTATACGCTCCATTCCTTAACAAGGACAAGTACTGACCTTACCAAGTGAATAACGCTGCTTGGTTAATTTCTGAACTTCCCCTCTCAGGAACAGTAGGGAAGTTTATTTTTCTTATGCTTATACTTCAGAAAACCCAATATTGTTCAAAATGTTTTCACAAGGAATTAGGTCACTTTTAGGTTTATCTATATTAAACCAAGTTCTGAAAGCAAAATGTTTTAAAATGTCACATTAAAATTTTCATCTAAAACTTTTAAATATTGCAACATACATAGGTCCCAGACCTGATTTTCCTCTTTCTGTGTATATTCAAGTAATAAAAGTGTCTCTATCTATTAACACAAAAGAAGCTTCTTTTATACAAACCATGCTTAACTGAGAGATTTCAGGCCTCATGCTTTTATTCTTGCAGCAGTAATACTGAACAGCATTTCTCCATGTCACACAGACAGGACATATATTTTCCATGTAAACATATGTAAAGCCATTGTGGGTGCAGACCCCTTGATTTAGAAATATTAGTATCTTATTAAGTAACCATACTGATGAAGAGAAAGTTTATAATGGTAAAACATACTGCATTAACACCATTAAACATCAATTAATGTAAACAGCTTAGTCTCAGAGCTGTCACCGAATCACTGAATGCACAATGACACAGTGTTACTAATTCACTGTCAGTACAAAGCTGTGTACAAATAATCCTCCAGGCTATTTCTGACTGAAAAAAATGAGAGCAAAAAGTGTGTGACCACTCAGTTGACAGTAGAATGTTTGTCCAACATTATGTCAGATTCTGTTATTCATCTTTCCTTTTTCTTTTTTTGGCACTCTCTGCTCAAACTAATTGATGGTGGTTCCACTGAAATATCATAGCCTTGTGATTTCTTCTCAGATTTACTGACCTCTTTTTAGCTTTGGGTTTCACATTTTAAAGAGGAAAAATGAGACAAACATCCTTCACAGTTTAGCCCACCCACACGCCCCTGAGCCAACAATTCTTCAAGTGTGTGGGTTCACCACACACGAGCTCCACCTGACTGATTTTTACCTGGTGCGTGACCTTCAATTGAAAATTCCAACAGCATGCAACTTGTCTTTGGCAAATGAATTGTAAGTACGCCAGCTGCCAGATGTCTTCATTTTAAAACACCTTCAAAACTGCTTTCTGGCATTGATCCATAGGCAAAACAAGCTAAGCTGTCGCTGTAATTTCTATTCTGCGTGCAGAAAGGGGAGGAAACGTAAGATGTGTTGCTTTACATCTCTAAGAAGGGTACAAGGCAGTGGGAAAAAAACCAACAACAACTCATTACTGATGCGACACATTTTCGGGAAGAGTTTTTCCAGTACACAGAGCATATCCAAAATTTACATAAATATTCACCCTAATGAAATACTCGTTTGAAGTAACATAGTTCTGAACAAAAGGATTGCCTCTGTACCATGGAAATTAACGCCTGTGTCTCCAAATGTGGGCTAGCCAACATATTTTGCCCAAGGGTTACAAAAACTGTTTGGCAAAGGCACTGGAAGGTAGAGGTCTTAATTAAATCTGTGCACAAGACCTGGGATCACATGCTCTGAATTACGTTTGTTCTTTTCTGTTTTTCTGGCTGTTTGTTTCCTTTCAGAATCTGAAATTCATCCCGGGGACACCAGAAGCTTCTACATTATTGGCAGATTTTTTGAACAAATCTGCACACACTTGTTTTTATTTGGCACCATACCAAAGACATTCTCCTGTCACAAAAAATGACAATTTCCATTCACGTTCCTTCGAATACCTAGATTCACCACATTCCATGTGTTGGCTCACCCACACTACTCCCGAGCCTAAAATGAGTCAGAATCACTACTTTTAGTGACAAATGAAAGACCTCTTCCTACATATAACCCCTCCACTTTCTGCCATCAGTCTATTAGCTACTAGCTCACTTATCAGCTGCCCAATCATATATATATAGTTAGATTAGCAATTAGGTGTATACTTAGGTTCTCTACTGTATATATACAGTTCTGTACTGTATATATACAGCTATAATTCCATATATTGCTACAAGCAGAAAAGCCCAACCAAAAAGTGAAGAAACTGTAGGAGACTCACACCAGGAAAGTGATGCCTTAGATAGTAATTAACAGCCCTGACTGTCACATCTCCCAATGCATTTCTTTAAGGAGCCCACAACATGACAGCGTTGGGCCCTGGCTGGCATTGTGCAGGGAACTGCTTTGGTATGTACAACAAGGATCTGCCATCCACAGCTGACAAAAGAGGAGTGCACAGGAACAGAGTCAGGAGAAGCGGCTCAGAAATGCCCTGTGCTGGGAAGCTGGAGAGAACCCATTGGCAGTACCCAGTCTGAGCTCTGCCGTTCATGTGCGCGCACTGCCGCGTGCCCGAGCCCGCACAGGTCACTGCCCGGCAATAGTGAGAGAGCAAACCCTGCCAGCATACAGACCCCCTGCAACGGCACAGGAGAGACAGATTCCCTCTGCCATGCCTGAGTTTCCCTTCAGTCGTAACACTACGCATGTGACAAACTAACAGAAAACCAAACCAAACTGAAACCCCCAAACCAAAACCAATAGGGCAGGCCATGGAATTCTGTGTGCACTACACCTTGAAATACTTCAGGTACTGCAGAATAAAAACTTCTTTTTCTCAGTTGACTGATCTATTGAATGCACATACTAAGTATGATGATCCCAAAGCAACAGCTAATCCAATTGATTATTTTTTTTATTGAACATATTATTAAAACCAGAGCTTAGAGACAGTGTCAGAATAAAACACAACATTCCAGAAAGACTGCCTGAAACACAGGGCACCACTGGGAACCAAAACCACCTTAGGTACAAAGAACCCAAAATCAGATGTGACAAGTATTTCTCTGGCCTTTCAAAGAATCAAAAGTGCAGACAAGCCAAGAAGTGGCTAAACAGGCATTTTCAATCCAGCTGTCCGCTGACATGAAAAATATACATAGGAAAAAAGAAAAATAATTTTTTAAAAAAACCCAAAACCTCTGACTTTTATTTTCAGTTTGACTTGCAGAAATTTTATAGTTGTAGTTGTAATCTGTGATCTCCCAAGATTTGTTGCACCAAGGATTTACGGGACCTGCAATTCCCCCATTGGTTCCAAAATATTACCATGCATTTGTATTTCTTTCTCTGAACACACAAGCATTGAGCTTCCCTGTCCAGCAATGAGGCATCCATCATGAGAGTTTACAGGTATAGAAAGAAAATAAAAGCAGAAGGCCATTTATGGATGTGTTTCCACACTGTTTTCCCCAAAGTACACAGTCCTGCTATGAATATCTATAGGAACTGATAGCACTTCTGAACTTCTACAACATCAGGTACTTCTAAGAGGCAGAAAAAAGATATTTTGAAGTCCAGGTGATATTTCTGGTGATCATCTTTGCCATCTTGAATAGCTTCTGGATGAACAAACCGTATTCCATTAAATCCAAGCTTCACGGCCATGCTCTGTTTTCTCCAGAATGTGGAAAAAGCCCCTCTTTCTTGATTGAGATGAAAACTCACTCCAGTATCAGGAAGTAAGGCCCCTCCAGAGGGCCATTTTTCATTCTCTGGGACAATAATAGTGGTTGCAGGTGAAATGAGAATTCCACGGCCATAGGTTGCCAATATGTAAGAGGGAGCAACACCAGTTGATTGTTTCCAAGAGTGATGTTCAAACTGGGCTGGGACTGCAAAAGCAAATTCCCCATGACTTTGGGGGTTCCATTGTCTGTGAAGATGATGACCTTCCCACAGAGCTGATAACCTCAGCTCCCTCGGCAAAAGCAGGATCACGTGTGAGTAGGTCCCTCCTGACAGATGTTTGCCTAACCTGTTAAAAGGCTTGTGATGATGGTGGCTCCACAAATCTCCAGGTAAACTATTTCAGTGACTTTTCATTCTAACTCCTAGAGAGATCCTCCTTCTTTCTTTCTAACTAAGAAATTTTCTTGCTGTAATTTATTATTTCTTATCCTTGGTCTTTTCAGTGACAAGCAGCAGTGTGTTCCACAGAACTGTTTCACAACTTGCTGAATATAATCCATTACATTGTTTTTCTCATAACAGCATGATGTCATACAGTCTGCAAGCCATCGCACCCACCACCTCATTTTCTGATAAACTTCCTTCTAACTTTAAGAAAAATAAATATTTAAACCCATGTTGCACCAATGCCTTTCTAACATCCTGGATCCAGCCATGGTGCCCAAGGAAAAGCTGAATTCTAAGAGGTGACATGTGAGGAAAGTGGCTCATTGGGTGTGTTGACCCCACTCGTTTTCTGAGAGTAATAAGGAGACTAGGACAAATAAGAATAGCTTTTCCCAAAGACATGATTTTTGTGCAAAAGAAGGATATCAAATGCAACAGATAATATAGTTACTGTTTACAGACACTAGCAGCAATTCAGGTTCTTGCAGGATAAGAATGGAAGCGCCACAAGCCAGCAGAGCACCACTGGATCTGAACAGCTGAAAACACAATGCAATTCCTTTTCTTTGGGCTTACCACAGGACCCTCAGTACTCACCATTGTATCAAGTAGTAGATCAGTACATAATGAATGATGAATGAACTTCAGAAAAGTACAATAATTGATTTTAAAGCCACATGTAACAGACTAGAGGGGAAATTCACATATTCCAACCTGTTACTTCAAGACATAGAATTTATCTGAATACAAGACATTCCAGTTTTCAAGTTCAGTATGGGAGATGGTCCTGCCTGTTCCTAGTTAAATCACCCTGATGGCTAATTACTCTTTATGTTAAAAATTGGTATCTCATTTCTAGACTGAATTTAGCATGTCAGCATCCATCCACTGGATCCTGTTATGCCTTTTGTCTGCTGGATTAAAGGGCTGCTTACTATCAAAAATCTCTTCAGAGAGCAACAATTAAATCCAGATGCGCTGAAGCACTGAGCTTTACTCAGGACCTGAGCACTCAACCGCATTTATGTAACCACACCTACTGTCAAAGTATCAATGTTTTATCTGTGCACGTGTAGAGCAGCAAGAGGAGTAAAACTACACTCAGAAGTCAGTTTTATTGTGCGTACTCCCAAAGAAGTGCAAAATGAGGACTACATAAAGAGTTTAGAAATTCTGAATTAGCTTTTCCCATTCCTTCTCTAACCCCGTATCTGAATGGCCACATTATATCCAAATCAGATTCAAAACTCTCAACAGAAAAGTAAGTGATAAATGCTACTTGCAGAGGGAAAACCACATTTGCCGACAGTTTCTCACAGTATGGAGCAAGTGTTGGGTTTTTGTTTGCGCAAAATATTATACTAAGTGGAAATAAAAATTTGAAATTGTAAACCCCATTGCATTATCTCCTCCATTTGAATGGGGAACCTTTCCTATGGAAAAATTTAACAATCTATTAATATTTCATACCTTTCTGAATAGAATGGAGAGGATACTAAGAAACTACACAAAGGAAATATATATTGAGATTTTCAGGCATAAAATATTGTTGTGCTAGGAGCAAAAACATTTCATCTTAGTAATGATTATATTTTCAGATGTACATGTTTTTCTCACCTGTATCTCTAGGAATTGGATCCTGAAAGTGCCTCAAAGATCCAATGCAAATACAAATCTTTTCCACTCAGTTTGACAAACAGTGGGATTTTCTACACCATTTTCCCCAGTCAAACTGATATTACAGCACATATCGTAACAAAGATGTACTAAAGCTTCGAAAGATGTAATAAAATTAGTGATCTCATTCCCCATGGATGCAAATCAGCATCGTTTCACAGAAAGTAATGGAGGCAGTCTGGTTTAACCTCTTGAACGACTTAAATATCACAGATCATTGCTGTTTAAATGGACTGCAGCTTAAATGAATAAATGCTTTTGTAGAATACAGAGGGTTGCTTCAGAAATTACATTTTGGCTTATACTCAAATTATATTTGACAATATTAATAGGTGTTACAAAGCCTAATTTGTATAACAAAACCCACGAGCCTGCTGTATCATCATCAGCAGCATCAGTTCCCCCAGGAGCACGTCAGCAGATCAGCAAACGAACCCAGAAGTTCTGTGCACCAGGCACAGTCAGGATCCAAGGCAAGTAAATCCAGCTCTAACAAGAGCCAGGCACAACTTAGTCAGTGGTCAACAATCCACCAAAATTATTTCATTCACTTGGTTTTCATCAACACTTCTTGTTCCAGTGCCTGTCTCTGGCAGTTTGAGAGTGGCCAAGGACTATACATCGCCCCATCAGGTAAATATGAACCTCACTATTCTTGACTTATTTATTTTTTTCTTATAACAAGTAAAACAATAGTTTTTGTAACCATTACAAAAATACATTCCCAAACACTCCAGTTATGTAGGGTTTTCTCCTGAACTTTCTCTGAAACAAAAAGCTCTCAAATTTTCCTTCTTTTGGCCAAATTTTGTCACATTCATTTCACATGCCACTTGAAACCTCAATCTTCAGTCCTTTCCCTTTTAACTGCCACTCCCACTACTAATGGGGTCTTGCATCCCTATATTTTTCCTGCAGGAAGTCTGCAATCAACACCTAATTTTTCAGTGTATTTATCTGCCAGGCAAGTAACATAAGTAATCCATTTTCCAAGAGGTGAATCACATTTCTCAGATATATAACCAGGTTGCATTTGAAGAGAATAGATCACTTAGCACACTAACTTCTCCAAGGTAACACATACGTACTTCCTCAAGACTGTAAATAAAATGATAGACTGAAAAGAAGAGTTTGGGTCTAATATTTGGGTCTTTGTCTATCACTGCTTTCTCATAGCTGGCTGGTGAAGATGGTCACCCAAAGCAAAACTTCTGTCATGATCTATTAATAGAGACTAAGGATTAATGAAGGATTATGTCATAATGAGTCTGCCTGCAGAGTTGCTTCAGTTCGTGTCCTTTACTGCCAAAATACAGTTCTCATTTCCAACAAACAAAGTCTATCTGAGAGAAAGCACAGAGCCCCTTTAGAACTGGGAAGTCCTGTGCATAATAATGAATGACTAACTCTCCTTTTGCCAAAGAGCTCCAGCACTTTCCATGTCATAGGTCAAAGCAGTGATTCAGAGGGGCCTGATCCTTATCTAAGCTTCTGCTACAAAATTAGAATGTGCTGTATCCTTATTAAAGAAATGTTTGTTCCACCATCAATGAAATGAAAAGAAAGCACTTCAATGCAGTTTTGCAAATCCCAGCAATAACCCTCTGGAGTTAACTGTTTTATTACAAATATTTAATTAGTCTGTATGTTAAAGATCCAGCATCTGCAAAGACAAAATTAGCAGTATAGTCATAACCTATTTGGATTTGCATGTATTTGAGAGAGTATTTTATCAAATGGATTGACACTAGTAGCCTTCATGTTGAAAACATTAAAAAAAAAGCAATTCACACTTTCACAGAAACTACTTTAGCTCCAGGAATATGAGCACTAAAAACAAAATTGGATTTTCTCTAAATAGATTATTTAAATATTTCTTCATATTTACACTGTCTATCTCTTCTCAGTAGATACGGCACAAACAGAATTTATATGCACAAAGAAGTTGATCATACTATGCACAACTATTACAATAATAAGCACAGCTATTGCAACAATTATCTATCTGATAAACAAGTAATTTTTCTCTATTAAGGTTTTAGCTGCTAAACTTAATGGTTGAATTTAACTAGGCTGAATAAAACTTGTGAATGCAAGCTACTCTTTAAAACATTTAAAGCAATACTGAAGGCTGTCTTTTAATATATAACAGTGATTTAAATAATTAATTAGAAGTCAGGTAATGCTAAGAAAAAAAATGAGTGAAAAAATGAGACCATTACATCACAGTCACTGCAAAGAGAAAAACCAAATTAAAATTTAATTTGTGCTTGTTAGACAGTTAGACGTAAACAACAGCAAAAAGTGAATGACGCTATACCTGATCTAAGTTAAATTTCAAATAGAATGTAACCAGAGGGTATATTAGGATTGAAAAGCAGAATACTAATCCCTAAAATTAGAAAATTGATCAACTGGGATATGCATCAGAGAGATTCATCAAAGCCTTGCAACAGCCTATCTCCATTTACTGTTTAGATACAGCTAATCTACATCATTAAATTGACCATTCAGCTACTGAAAATCTGCCATGTAGGTCCCGACTTTTCATAGAGGCTTTTAAATATGTATTCGGTAACTACAAAGTCCTGAATATATTTTCAGTCTTTTTATACTAAGATTTACAACTAATGACCTTAAGCAATGTCATGCATGTAAAACAAAATTATGAGACCACCCTGGTTTGAGCAGCATTAAGGTATAGAATCATACTTCATTCTCATTCAAATTTAGTAGGATAGAACAAAAAAAATCCATAGTAATATAGCTAAACCTATTTCATAGTTTTACTTTGTAAAACATGCCTCTTCACTTGTATTTTGCTATTACAGGCTCAATATAAGTAGACAATTATCTAAGCTTAACGCCAAGACCGATAATGCATTGAGCACATGCAAAATCCTTGTGCAACATCAACTACAGCCCGCAGGGATGAAACATTTATCAGTTGCTCCTTAGAGCACTGGTGGCTGGAGAATTTGGCTGCCCAGGCGGACACCGAGCGCAGGCCTGGCTGGAGCTGCGCTGGCAGCCGGCCGGACCCCACGCCCCACGCCGCTGCTGGCCCAGCCTGGCCATGAAAGGCGCCTTTCAGTGAGCCCAGCCTTGGCACCGAGCCCCTGCCCGGGCCGAGCTGCCCGGCAGCGGGCATGTAACAAATTACTACATCCTCAGAATAATAATAAGCGCGGACATGAAAACACCATTGTTTTTACTTGGAAATGAAGTAACTACATTTTAGCTGGGTGACTTTTTCAGTTCGGCACCACAGGCAAAAATAAATCTTATAAAGAGAATGGACAATCGCAGGAGAGACCAGACACAGGTTTTTGCTGTGGGTTCAGAAGTAAAAGAGCTGCTTCTCACAGTGCCTGAAGATAAAAGTACTGTAAAATAAAATTTTGAACTACAACTTGTTCCTTTGAAAAGGAATTGTTGCAGGGTTTTGCTACTTGATCTACGACTGATAGAGATTTTTTTTTGCCTGTAGAGTACCGAATTGCTTAAGTAAGCTCTGTTAACATTACAATGAAATATTTCACAAAATACACTGAAAATATTAAATACAGACCAATGCAAGTACTAGACTCAAGCTAGGCATGGAAGGATGATTGTGTAAGAGTAAGACACAAACTTAGGTAATGTGAAATTTATCTTTACCTGCAAATAATATTTCTAAAGCATTGCACACCTGCAATTTTATCTGGGCACTGTGATTATAATAAAAATGCATTTTTCCTCAAGCTGTGCACATTTCATTGCACATCAGATCTTATAAGAGCAGTATCACAGAACACATTTTATAATGTAATTTTAAACTGCTGATAAAAGTAAATTCACATCATTGTTCTCAGCACAGACGTCCTAGGCCAAGTTTTCTGAAAAGTACAGATAATTAAAACTTTCCTGTATCATAGCCCAAAAGAGTCCCAGATTTCTTGGCAAACTATGATATGAAACATTAATAGGGATTTGAATAACAAGTGCATCCCTTACTGTGTAACTCCTTAGCAGTAGATAAGACTAAATTAGTGTGAAGTGCTGACAAGTATGAAAGATTAAAACAAATATTTCTTGTAAATATGCTAAATATATTTTCTTTTTTGTCATGTTCAGCCTGTGAAGCAAAAAATCCAATATATATCACATATATTTCAAAAATACTGAGTTTGAGACAGTTTAAATAATTCAAGGTATTTTATGCAAAAAATGTAACAATTTTACTAAACTTTCTGGTTCAAATGAGTCCAAGAATATCTCATTATAAATGGAGACAGTCCTGAAAAAGCAATCAAGCATGACTAAAAAGATCACTCTTTTACACAAAAAAATAGCCTTCTTATTTTACCCTTTGTTGGAAAGACATTTGGCCAGCCACAGGGGAAATACATAATCTACTTTTATATTCAAATAATATATTTCAAAATTCTATGCATACAAGGACCTTAAAACAATTCTGGGTGGAATATATAAGACATGGGTTTATGTGATCCTAATAACTGAATTGCTGACATGGGCTGGCAATTACTTGGGGGGCTTTATTTGTTTGTTTCTGGTACTCTAAAGCAGTGTACGAGTCTTGGGTCTGTTAGTTATTTCTAATGTGAGTTCCAAGGAAAATACCAATGGAGAGACATTGAAATAAAATATGTAGCGAGATCCTGGCTAGAAAAATAGAAGTATTGCCTATCAGGAGTATGCATATTTGCATGGAGATGATGATTATTACAGCTACCTTAATGCTGAAGCTGTTCTGATCAGAGCAGCATTCCTCCACAAATGTCGCATGTGAAAAGTACATCTTTTTATCTAAAATATACACACCTCATTCTTAGGGCATCCTTTGATTTTTTATGTTCGTATAAGATATTCAAATAAAGATTATTGATGGTGATTTGCTTTCAGAATCTGGAGGACTAATGTAGCATCTTAATTTTTAAGGACACTAATGTGTCAGTGCTTCTGGAGGAAAATTGCTTTTCAAGGCAATACTGCCGGCTAAGAGTCAGGGAGGAGAGATGCAATTGATGTTTTTCACTTTAAACAAGACGACTGTTATTCAGTTTCTCAATACCCAGGATTATGAAGATCAGAGCACTATACACCCCAGAAGAGGAAAAGCTTAGAGCAATTACAGTTCCCTTCTAAGTACTGTAGCACTCACTGTAGGTTTTCAACAAATAAGCAGTCTACACACATCCTTTTTGCTTCAGAACTGTGTGAGGTTTCTGCTCCTGAACCTCACAATTATAAAATGAAACAGGGAATTAAATTAATATAACATCACTGTTTCAGCCCTGAATTTTACCACTCATGAAGAGTTAAACTTTTCCCATATTAGCTGGATATGTTCCCCACTTACGCCTTTGCCGAGGAGCAGCGATGTTACAATATCAGGGCAAAAGACTGATGAGAGAAATGTCAGTGTGACTTGCACTTTCGAGCTTCCTCTGGGCCTTTCAGCTTAGACAGCAGAGCAGGATGAATATTTGTGCTAACTACACATTTCAGTACAAAGAGCCCAATTCAGGGGAAAAAAAAATCTCATCCCATTTATGGCGACTGTGCACTTTACAAAATACAATTATAAATGGTTTATTCATTCGTAGGGAAGAGCCTCTACAACTGTTGTGCAAAAAACCTGCCCCTTGGCAGGGCTGGATGAGCCTGATCCAAAGCCCAGTGAGGGCAAGGAAGAAACCTGCACTGACTTCATCTCTTGGGCTCCAGTCTCCTTTGCATTTAAAGACCAAGAACTGTGACCAAGCTGGTGATGTGGAGTTGTACAGAAAACCACTACTGAGGTTCAAACACGTGAGCTAAAGCTGCAAATGAGAGCATTGTCTGGATTGCAGGCCAGCATGAAGCTGATTTGCAATTAGGTAGTAGGTTTAAAATAGCACCTACTGGCCTATGAAGACAACTTCGTGTGGATCACACTTAAAAAATTGCCATATTCTTTTAAGATCTTTTTCTCCCATGTATTTGACAAGCACTAAACATTTCTCACAGAAGCTCCTAAAAAAGGTAACAGGCAGTTAATAGCACAAGCAGCTAATTAATTATGTACTTATGAGTGCAACCTGCTATTCATGGAACTCACACAAGCAGCTGAGCACATACTTGGTGCACACAAATCCTTAAATGCCCAATGTGCTAAAAGTCCTTCTCAAAGTTCAAAAATGGTCATATCTAACTATTGCTGTGAGTTTTTAGACCCTCAGGACCCACAGATCCAATTCCACCTCTCCCCTGTGAATGATGTGACCATAAGCCACATTCACACAAGCTAATCTTACGTTATTCCAGATACATAATATTGACGAGACAAGTTTTGATACAAATCTAGCAAAACTGATCTTATTATAATTAAAGAAAACTACTCTGACCTTTATGTCTTAAGGGTATTTGAAGACTAAAGATGGATAAAACCTGATTTTTATTATAATTAAAGGTCTAGTTCAACCTTTATCCAAAGGACTTGAGTTCAACTCAGGATGTTGGATCCAAATAATATAATTTGCAACTCTAATTTAGTACTAGGATAAATCTTGGAATAAAAGTCTTGAGCTAAAGATAGGGCAGTCTTGTTAACATTGCTTTTAGCAATAAAGAATATGTGCAGACCTTAAATTTGACATTAGATATAATTGTTACAATGTCTGAACACCCTGTCTGCGGGGGTAGTACTAGAAGATGTTTAATTTTGAACCTGATATAGAAAATTTGGCTTCCCATCATCCCAAGAAGTACCAGGGGAACAAGTACTAGCTCCCTGTTAAGAGTAGGAAGGAAAAACTAATCTTTCCACACAAAAAAAGAGAGCCTGCCTCAATTCTAACTACTCTAAAGCGTATCTGAAACTGTATCCTTATAAATAAAATATAAAAAAAAATTCCTGCAAAAAAATTCTAAAGTTGTTTGATTAATGCATCCATTGCAAAAATATAATTTCTTTATTGTTATACTTGCCATATTGACAATCTCACAGGTCTTGATCACTCAGGATTACCAGGAACCAGCTATAAACAGGAACTGGATGTACAACTCAGCTGGTCAAGATCCATGGTGTGACAAGTGAGGCTGAAGAGGATGCATCTACCTTGTTTCAGGGTAAGGTGTCTCCATTTTTATGTATAATGATACTTTTTATATTTTATGATAAAAAAAATTATTTTGCCAATTTGAACTGAAAAACTTCTCCTTCACTCAGTGACCTCATGTCTCAAAAGGCATCGAATATCCATATTGGTATACAATTTTTGTTACAGCCACTAAGTGAAAAATAACTTATTTGCTCTGCTCACTTCTGAGGCATAGAGAAAGATGCAAATTGTGAAAACCAACCCAAACAAACAAAAATACACAAGTACTATTCTTTCTTCAATCTGTCCATTGGGAATGCAATTCCAAACCACAATCACACAGATTCCTGACAGAAGGCTGAGGAAACTGAGGCCTGGATTCCCTGATTCCCCAAACTGTGCTTGTCACAGGCGTTTGTGGGCAGAGCTGTATGGTCTCTGTAATTCCCATTGCTGACAGTGTCTGAGAGCAGTTCCGAGCAGGCTTATGACGACTCATTACCCACAGTCCTAACAAAAAAAGCACCAAACACAATCCAACATTGCTGTCTAATTCTGTACTCGAACAAACCTCACACTGGTAGCAGGAAAAGGAAAACCACAATCTTTTCCTCTAGTTACTTCTGTATATGAAATAATGCAAAAGGGTTCAATATGATGCCACTGACACCGCCTTCATGTCATGTTAATTCCCCTCTCAAATTTCAGAAAATCACTCTCCGGTCCCAAGCATTGCATAGGGTTAGAGAAGGTCTAACCAGCTGCTTATCATCTTGCATGTCCCTTCAAGTAAAATGGCTCTGCAATTGGATTTGTCTTTTGTGTTTTATAGTAGGTTATTTGGACGTTATCAGCATTCTGCCTAATTTATAAAGCCAAAATGCCCACGAAAAAGCATCTGCTTATACCTACTGACACAGTGTTTGCTGTGCTTCCCCTCCAGAGAAGAAAAGAATTGGTTTTCAAAAATGTTATTTGTACTGTTGAGCGGTCAGCAAGACTTCAGGCCAATGCAGACAGATTTGACAAATGTATTTACAAGGGAAAGTGCTTTTGGTTTTCGCTGCTGTGAAGTTTTCATAAGAAAAATCTGTGGGCAGATACTCTGTAGTGTAAATACATGTTACTAGTTTTTGCTCAAGGACAGCACTGAAAAAGTTACCATGTAGAGGCCAGTTTCTTTCTATACTTTTAGGGTAGACAGTCACACAGAGAGTAGCTTAACTGTCTGCTCCTCCACTTGGTGCACATGAGGCCACATTTCCAATAAAAACCTAAGAAAATGTTAGTAGCACTTTTCTGGGTTTGTGATTACAGGTAATATTGCAATAAATTGACTTGGAGTGTGAATATTTTTCTTTTAAAAAAAACCAAACTCACTCACATTGTGCTGCCTGTGCTGACTCATCCGGGTGACTCGGCCTATTCTCCATAACAGCCATATACCTTTTAAAAATAAACAAAATAAAAATTAATGGGGGATCTTCTAGTTAGTGCCTGGTTACATACACTGCCTTCTAGCAATAGCACCTTGTACTTTTTTCATGTCTTTCATAGAAGGATCTCAAAGCAACAGATTACAATTACACCTCATCCTTCCTAAGAGGCAGAGAAATTGGAGCAGCAGATGCTGTGCAACCTTGAGAAAAAAAATCTCTTTGCAGGTTACTTACAAAAAGCAGGGATAAAACACAAGGTTTGACCCTCTCTTCCGTTTTATAAGAGTACAGCTACAGAGACTTCTGATGAAGGAAGAAGGAACGTTTCTCACAAATTTAGGATTTCTTCAGATATTAGTGTTAGTTGGGAAAATCTTATTTCTTAACCCTTACATTATGGATAATTAATTCCTCTTTTCCTCCTCCCTAATTTTCCATCAGCACCACCCATTTAGTAACAGATAATTCTGTGCCTTTCTTCTTTTGACTACCATTGCTGCAATGCTGAAGAGAACGAGTGAGGGGAGGAGTAAAGGAGAGAGTCAGGAATGAAAAGGGAGGGTTTGCATGGGGGGAGAAAGAGATGAAGAACAAGCAGAGGTCAAAGCAAAGAAGAATGAAAACAGGAAAAAAACAAAAAATAAGAAAGCAAGAGAAACAGAGAACAGCCTTAAAAACTTCTGGGAGACTTGGAAATGTCCTGGGGAGGTGACTCGAATGTCCCTTAATCTTTCTGGTACCCATCACACCATGTGTCCTTCACACCACCTACACCCACAAGGCTCAAGCAGCTTCAGAGCTTCAGGATGGGAATATTTTGCCTCTGGGACTGTAATAAAAAAACCCCTGGACAGGACCTAGCTGAGCTCCAGCCATAGTTTCAGATCTCTGGATACAGTAAAGTGCAAATAAACAAAATTTATATTCCCATATCATCATAAACATTTAGTGAAAGTATGAGCAGTCCAGCCTGAGTGCTCTGGGCAAAAGAGGACCAGTGATATTTGTAAGAGAGCAGTGGCCATGAGCTCTGCTCATATTCAACTCCTCTGTGAACTTTTCAGTCCCAGATGCAGCCTGGACCACTCTTCTCTGGTGGAAGTTACTAGGGGCACTCTGAAAAGATTACAGTATTTTTGTTTGTTTCTTAGATCAAATGAGATAAAGGTCCAAGCATCCTCATATCCAAGGAAAAAAACAGTCTTGCTGATATAAGCATCTAAGAAACTAAAGGAAGAAAAGGGGTGGATTTGTGCTCAGAGAAAACACAAGGGCTAAATCAATTTTTTTTTCTGTTATTGGGTTTGCCACTCCCTGACTGAAGCATTAAGGAAAATATTACAAGAGTGTCAGGCAATTTTCAGCCTTATTTACACAAATTGACAAAAATCCCATCCAGTCAACAGCTCTACATTTTATTCTAATTAAAAATTGAAATTTCATGCCTGATTTTCTGGCCATCTTGTCAAGTTGAACACCTTTGAATATCAGGCAATGAATATCTCTTATCAGGCTTGCAAGATCAATGGACATTTAAAAAAAAATCCTTTCTTATTCCACTCTGATAAAAGTGGAGGTAACACTGGATGGTATGAATCAAGGATTGTATGTTCATGAAATAACAACATGGAGTACTGCTGCCTTCATTCCTGACAGCTTGAGCTGTGTGTGCCTTTGCTCTGATCCAGTACAGCCATTCTTCTGCTGTATCCTTTGGAGATTTGTCTAAAAAAATATCCCTGTGGACAGAGACAATTTCTATAATACTGGATTGATCATTCCCTTCTGGTTTGAAAGTGGCATAGACAAATAGGGGGTTTGGAACTCTTCCTCAAAGAGGCTCAGAAATGTGTGTTAGTGACACAGATTTTGATTTTGCCCATGCTCTGCACCAGGCTCATTGTAAAAGGCTGCCATATATGTTCAAGGCTATTCAGGATAGAACCTGGCATGTCAGAAATCAAAGGCCCAAGCCTCTGGAGAACAGAGCCAGGCTCCCAGGTGGAGATGTTCATAGATCACACCTTCTGTGGATCAGCATGGAAGCAGTGTGCAACTCAAACTGATCAGTAACCCCTGTATGCCTATAACTCTCTTTTAAAAAGGAAATCTAAAAGCTCTCACATTTTAGAAGGATTACATCCCTTCCAACCCTAACTATTCTGTGATTCTATTCAAAGGTCAGAATATAATGTTTTGGGTAAGGTGTATGCTCAGCAGATACAGACTAAAATGTTTATGTAACTAAAGAGGTAAAATGATCCTACCATTCCTCTCTTCAATTTTCCAGAATGCTCTATCCAGCTTCCCAGTTCCAGCCTCGTTTTGACTTATCAACAAGCCCCTTTACAGCAGTTCAGTTTTGCATTGTTCAATGCAGGTTTTCTGGCCAGCTAAAAGCAGTCTATCCTTGAACTGCGAAGGAATTTATACCCTGTGGCATGAACATGAGCCTTTTTAATTTTGATCTCTGAGCAGTCCAACCTTTTGTTTCAGAATCTTTATGAAACCGCTGTTTTCAGTGCTCACCCCTTCCAGCTGATAGGAGCCCACAGCAATCAGACAATCTTCCCACCCTCTGTGCCCAGGAGGAATAAATACAGGTTTAAAATCCCTGGTCAGCCTGCCTGGCTTCAGCACAGGAGGTCCCATGAACCAGACAGCTCCCAGTCCACAAAACTCAACGCACACACAATTATGTCTTTGCATATCAGACCTGACCCATATCTCATTCAAAGTACAGTGCAAACCAAATAGCAAACCACAAAATAAATATAATGAAACTAAAGGAATGTCTAACCATTTTTTTGTTTTGTTTTCAAAACTCTTCTGAGTCCAAATCTATTCTTGAACAATCAAAAGACTTAACTTTCTACCTAAAACAGTAGAAAAAGCTATTTGTGGACTTGCTTTTAAAAGTATCTGTAGAAAAAAAAATTACAGCACTTAAAAAAATAGAAGTCATACTTATAGGGGTTTTCTTCCCTTGGGAAAGGGGAATTAAACTATTAAAGGACACCTTGTTAAGTAATTATATAGCAACATCACTATGCAATTAAATAGCCATCAGTCCCTGCAGCTGAGAAATTTCAGGTAATTATTCAAAGATAATTTAATAGGAGAATTACTGTATTCAAGAAAGCATTAGCTAGTAATCTACCTCAATTAAAGCAGCCAATTAATTTCAGCACCTTGATAATAGTTGCCTTCTGCAAAACTATCCTCCCCTACACACACACACACACAAATCCTAAATTTCAAAATAATGATCTAAAAAGTGAATTTGGTGCATTTTAGCTCCCACAGATAAAAATTCACTCCCAGAGAATGTAGAACGCTTGTATACATCATGTTATCAGCGTGTGTTACTCTTACTGGTTTAGTGTTCAACTTCACTTTTACTGTGACTACAGCTGTGCCCACGTGTTTCTGAGTGGGAATGGTGAGGGGTAGGGAGGAAACCTGCGCAAAAGCAATAAATATTTGTGTGCTCCTACCAAAACAGAACACAAAATAAAGCTGCATAATAACTGAAAATGCATCTCCTTGTGGAGAAATATCTTCAGGGAATGATGGACCTCTCACAGTGCATTGCTTGGTGCTACTGTACTTACGGTGCAGACAGAAGTCATTAATCACACACAAACAGATTTTGTGCAGAAACAAAAACCTGCCTGTGCCACACTGCTCTGGGTTGCACAGGAAAATATTTTTTCAAGGTAAGTACACACTGACAGATCTTTGATTTGATGGTGAATATCCACAACTTGTGCATCCTTCAACTTCATGCTTAAGAGTTTGGATTCATCAAACAGAGACAGCAAAAATACTGGACACAAGGAGGACACACAGATAATTTTCAGAAAGACACAAAGCACAGTTTGGCATCCAGCACTTACACAAATAAAATTGTTGCTGAGGTCCTAGATTCCTCACACTTTTTAAAAAATCAAAATGCGTAACAATCAAGGAATTGTTCCTTTAAAAAATATCCTGTCATGCAGATATTCACTGGTTTAATTACGATTCTCTGTCTCAACAAGGGCTGTATTATGTTTTCCTTCACTTCCTATTTAATTTGTCTTTAAATAGAAAATAAATTATGGTTGTAAATAAAAGAAAAATCGATGTGATTCAGATTTTCATATATTCCTCATATATCCTGGGCGTTCTCTTCCTTCCTCCTTAAACCATGGTGTTGGTGGTAGACTGAATAAGTGCCCTTTTATCTAAGAGTTCATAATATGCATAAACAGACACAGACCCCAATCCTGGCAAACCTGAATTCAGATTCATTTAAGAAAAATACAGAACTGCACAGACGTTCAGTGAATTCATCCACTCTCTTTAACAGGAGAAAAAAACCCAAATGTAAAACCCTCCACATCTGGAATGATCTGAATGTCCCAGAGCTATTGATCACTAATAGAAATTTGTGACAAACGTGTGCAATAAAGCTCTTGCTGAAATCAGTCCTTGTGGTCCTTAGAGCTGTTGTTAAACAGCTGAAAGTCACAAAACCTTTCAGACTGGGGGTCCTGTCCCAAGTCTTTGTTTTGCTTCAGTGTTTATTCCAGCAGGTTTTCAGTGTTTCCCTTAGTGACTTATCAGAAGTAAGTTTCCATTTAATTCTAGAGTACTCAGCATCACCTTATGCGTTACCACTGTCCCAGAATTTAGAGAGGTATTCAATATGTCCTTGCCTGTTGTGCAACTATTTTTAGCCCATCTTAAATCTTAATATTTTTCTATGAAATAATCATTGCAAAAAATTAACTGAGCTACTTCAAATGGTACCAAAATTTCCTCAAACTCATGAGAGATTTGAACGCATTTAATATATCCCTAAACTTTTACTTGTAATAATCAGATTTCAGCTCTTTGTTATCTCAAGTATCTTTTCTGCTTAAGGCAATAGAGAAAGAAAAAAGAAACCAAAAAAACCCCACACCACCAAAACCCAAATCACAGACAGATCCATTATATATATATCTGTCTTAAAATCTGTGTATCATTCTCCACAGTGATATTCAACAAGGTACTTCAGAACATATCTGTCTTAAATCACATTGATTAAACTGGGATTAATCATATATCTAAAGCCAGACTCATCCTTAAGTATCTTGCCTTAGAGGAAAACAAAGGTAGGTATTTCACTGACCACTGGTTTTCTCACCTCCCCGTCTAGTGACAGATACAAGAGGCCGTATTAGGCACCATTGGTGCAGGCTCTTAAGCCTTTGCAGGTGGTTGTGATCCCTGTGATGGAAAAATCTAATTTTTCCTCACTGCTGTAAAGAGGGCTGAGAAAGGATATAGCACTGCAGAGATTAGGCAAGAGCCCTGAAAGGCCCCCAGTGCAGTCTGCAGCAGTGATGAGCTGAACAGCAGGTAACTGGGGACCCCTGCTCCCCTTTTTCTCTTTCTCACAAAACACACAATGATATTTCATACCAAGCTGAACAAACAGACTCAAAAACTACCATATATTGATAGGATTAGAATCAGAACATATCAGGAAGCTGCATCATAAATTATACAACCAGAGTAAGTAATTGACAATATTTACCATTGAGAGCTACAATTCTCTTGGCATCCAGAGTCAAATCATATGTGTATTAATCCCCCAATCACAAATTTGCTCTCTGAACAATATAATCCAAGTGATTAGAGAAAGTAGAGATTCATCCAAAATAACCACAAGATACCTAAAGGATTTAATTTGCTCCATCACGGTGCCACTTGCTGTTCTAATTATCATTTCATCTGGAGTTACCTGTAATTTTCTTCCAGTGCCAAAAAAATTGTACATTTTGTTTTCTTAACATTTAGTAGGAGTCTGCTATTAATCAGTCATTTTTCAACATTTAGAAAATCGTTCCAGGGATTTAGTACACATTTTATTAATGGACCATCCATGGCAGCATTATCTGCCTAAAAGAGTCAGTAATTGATTAATAAAATATTAAATAATTTTAGTGGTAATAGGGGCCCCCTGAGAAGCTTCATCATCATCAGTCAACAGGCCAAATTCACAGACTCAATTAAGCACTCTGATAAATTGGAATCACTGAGATTCTTCTTTAGGACTGTATATTATTTTACTACCTATTTTGCATGAGGAAAGAGGAAAAAATAAGCTAAGCTAGACATACACTGAAGTTTATGACTGTAAAGCAAATTTGGTTTAGCCAGGATTCAACACCTGGGATTTGTTTTCTGCAACTACTTCTAGAAGGCAAGAAAAAGAACACGTTCACCTTAATATGACAGAAAACAAAGGTGAGAAATTTAGTCAAATAAAGATGCCACCCAACACTGTGGTTTTCAAGTAGAAAACAACTCAGCGTTTTAAGCTCAAAGGTGGAAACACATCCTCTGAACATCCCGCTATTGCCTAAGAGCTCCCACAGGAAGTTTTCTCCTTGGTCCCAGCTGGCACTTGCAGGGATGGATGGATGGAGGGGCAGAAGGAGGTTCAAAGAAGGACAGCACACGCCTTCGGGGTGCAGCAGCAGGTTCTGGTCCTTCTGCACAAGGGGGTCAGCAAGGACTTCACACAGAACCCTGCCTAAGCCACAGTGTCATTCCCATGCAAACCACCACCAGCAGCTACCATTCCACACCCCATAGAGCAAACATTGGGATGGACTCCTATTGCAGTCAAGATTTAGGGCTTGGCACAAGTGAATGGACCAAGACCAACCCCAGGACAAAGAGCCCAGCAGATAAAAGACAATGTCCTTGAGGCAAAAGAAGGAAGGGCTTAAAAAACGCAGCAGTTTTATGAGTGAAAAAGACAAGTGTTGGATCTGATCCACATTCTCTGCTGTGACTCAGGTAAAAGCTTATCCACTTTTGCATCCTCTCTGAGGGTAACCAGGAAGCTTAGGTGCCCTATAAAAAACCTGCAGTGTTGTTCCCCAAAAACCTTTCAGCAATTCTCCACTTGACATCTCCACCCTGGAAGGAGTGTTCTCCACATCAACGCCTATGAATATACAAACAGGCAGAAAGCATAAAGAAAACACCAAAGTAGCAAAAAAAATATAAATTCTTCAGTGCGTACAATGTACAGGAGAGTGTACAAGCACAGCAAACGGAAAATTAATTGCAGAAATTATTCACAGAATTGTTCCAGTACATTGAAGAAATTCATAGGCTGCTTGCAATTAAAGGTGCATAGAAAAGGTGATAATGAGGAAAGCAGCTACTACAAACACTATCATCTTTACTGAAAAAGTTTAAAATAACTCTCAAACATTTTCCAAACTGCAATTTGGAGAGCCAAGTATGTTTATGATTAGAAAAGAGAATTCTCTAATATGCAGATGAGGGGAATAAAACATAACCAAAAGGATAATAGTCCATACAGAGAGGTATTGTCTTAAATTGTAAGTCTTCACGGCAGCAGTCACCTGTATGTGATCATGAACCCTTCTGCACCTTTGGTCCTCCCATTTAGGAAAAAAAATCTAAACTCCTTTTTCTGAAAATTGGAAGTTCAGATTCAAATTCCCCCTGGAGCCGGGGATGCAGGGAGCCCCATCAGCAGGGCTGTGACTGATGGCTCCCACTCACTCCTCAGGAGACAGTGACACCTAACGCAGCTCCCAGAACCGAAACCCTGCACAGGCAAAGGACACATTCTTAAAGATCTTACCTGAATACTGATTCATCTCAGAGTGGTGGAGGGATTTTATCGCAACAGCAGTTGTGAATCTAAGAACTGCTGAAGACAAAACAAACATCTCTGCCTCCCTGCTGTCAGTCAGGCACACCAAAATGAGCAGCATAAACAACCCCATCATAGGAAACAAATTTTTGTATATTTATGTTATTTTTGTATGTTGATGTTATTATTGTTCCTGTCACCATGAAAAGTTAGTCATACAATAAGAAAATCAAATCCATTACATTCAGTCACCATAGAATTATAAAATGAGTAAAATTCAACTTGAAACAATAATTCTAGGAAAAATTATTTTCTCTTGAGATTAGTTGACAATCATCTTAATGTCTTATTAAATAAATAATATTCTATTGTGAAAAAGAAATGGGACTCCATCCATTTTATAAGCTACTGTCTCTGTGGATCTTGGACTGCTGTTTTTAAGAAACATCGAACAGAAATGAACAACAGAAAATGCTTTGCCAAGTTATCAAAAACACTTACATTAAAAAGCCCTATAAAATCTAATCCTGACATCAGTAGGTTACAACTTTGCATGTCCCCAGGGCACTAAAATAATACTCTTTAGAACAGCGGGTGGACTATTTTAGACTTCAGCTTTCTAGTTCTAACAAGGCTTTTTAATTTTTTTTTTTTTCCCCTGGGAATTAAGGATGCTAATCACAATCTCCAAATGTGCATTGCCAGGTTGTAAAAATATTAGACCGCAAACTGACATGGCAGCAATGTATTATGCTGCTGTGAAGGAGTCCTAAATAGGAGAAAAACTCAAGATTCCAGGCTTGCCATCACAAAGGTCAACATAATTGGCCACATACAGCAAAATCAACCCCCATGTCTTCCCCTAGCCAAGGCGACTGCTGAGGAAGCCCTTTCTTCCTACTGGGATAAATGAGGTCTGAAGCAGGAGGAGCTGGAGGTTTGGAAATTTTAAAAGTAAAAATGTAGCAGCCCTAAAGATGACATTAAAATTTATCCTTAAAAATATTTTGTGATGAGTGAATGCCATTTGGTCTTAATTTTTAAAGTGTTCATTATTCCAAATGTTTGATGTTATTTTTCAGTATTGATGTCTAAAAATTGTAATGCGTTAGCGAGTAAAGTATTTAATAATATTTGTATGCATTTCAGCAAATACTTATTTTCCTCTTTAAATAGATACTCTCCCTTTTAATAATACAGAGATCAAAGGTATTTAAATAATCCTTATCCTCTTAGACAGTAGCTCCACGTGTTGATTCCATGGAGTGTGAGGAGGGTGCTGCATATGCTGTGGGTAACGTCTTCCACATGGAACAAACTCATCCCACCCAGATCTCAGCCTGAGTTTAGCCCTGCTCGCTTTAGGATTCTGTGGCATCCCACCCTTACTCTGGGCCTTCACAGGAGATATCAGCTTTATTTGGATGATGATTTGTGGCAACCACATGGTGTTGTCACCTGTAATTCCAAGACAATAAACCTCATGATCCAATGATCCTTACAATTCTGTAGCACTTAAGTCCTTAATTATTCTTTCTAATGCAAGTAGCTATAGATATTAGTAAAAAAAAAGGTTTTAAACCCCTCACCATTTATAGATTTATGTATATATAAAAAACAAAAGCAAGGTAAAATACCTGAGTAGCTGAACAGAAAACACAGTAAAAAATACCTTTCCTGTCAGACTGATTTCAGGCAAATCAAAATTCTAATTAAGTTCCAGGGAATACAAAGCAAAACAAAAAAGGCAGCAAGAAGGAGAGAAAGTAAATATCTGAGAACTAAGAGGGAGAAAACCAAATGAGACTAAAGGGACTTAAATTTTCCAAAGCAATTGCATTAGTTGGCTCAAAACTCATCCAAATGAAAAATATATACACAAATTACAGCAACCATTAAAAAATCCCAACATCAACAACAAAAAATACCCAAACACCACACAGATAAAAATGCTGAAATCTGCTATAAATAGTTTGTTTTCAAAGCTAAAAGTTGACAAGCCAAAAGAGAGATTTTCCCCAAAGTGGCAGTTAAGTTCCAGAAACTGCAATAAGCAACTGTCCCTCAAATGTACAACGACTGAGGCTTCCATACAGGTAATATGGACTGTCTGCCAAAGAGCAAATCATGCCTCTCTGGCTTAAATTGTCCTCAAAGTGATCACTGAATCTATTTCTGATGAAACCATGCCCAAATTCTGTCAAAATATTAAGGAAATTATTGAAAAGTTATGACATAGGTTTAAAACTAGAAAGAATCTTCCCAAAGATGCACATTTTCCCAGTGCTGACAATACTACCTTGTACAGGAATTGTGAGCAGGGGGGAGCTCAAAATATCAACATTACAGTGGTGCTCTGAGCACCCCCCTGCTCCAATGGAACCATTCCAATGGAGATAAGAAAGTAAGGAAAGCACAACCTTTATGGAGGAGGCATTTGCTGATTGATTTCTGTGTTTAACTGAATTATTTAAAAACGGATTGGACAAGTAGACTGTTTGTTTGCTAGAGAAAAATGAACCAGAATGTTAATAGAAGGTATTTACATGCATCTACAGATACATGTTTTCTCTATATGCATTTGTGTACACCCATCCTAAAACAAAATACATCTTTAATTAATACAGTAATCAGCCTTCTGAGAACTGCTGTCAGCTAACAGAGTCCATCACTGTGTGACTCTTGTACAACACCCCCAGCCAGCTACTTGTACTGCTGAATGAAACAAATATACTAAAAGTGCTTAATTTAAATGAGCTCATTGACCAATACACAACTGCACTAATAAAGAGATGCATTTTCATTACAAATTAATGTGCTCAAGGTCATTTCAGACCTCCCCTGTTTGGGATCCTAGGCTCCAGACACATACTGGAAGTTTGGTGGGATCAGACATAGCATGATCGAGCAGGTCGTCTCTAGTCCTTCAGGAATCTTTTCTGCAGAATTCCCAGGAAGAGTTTGCTGCAGCTCTGGGACAAGAGGTGGTCAGGTACAAACTGTGTCCAGCTGCAGGCTGGCCAGGTTGGGTAGGGAGCAAACACACAGTCAAAATATAAACCAGTAGGGAAGTCAGCTACTGGGCTGTACTTAATGTATTTCTTTCTTGCTGTGCTTTGGATTTGTTTTCCCCCAGTTAATTCAGGTAAGCATTGAGGTATAATGAGTTTGTGTTCTCTTGCTGTTGCAGTTTAATCCCAGACAGAGCTGAAGACCACACAACCACTCACTCACTAACTCCCCTCTTCCTGGTGGGATGGAAGAGAGAGCTGGAAGTGAGAAAACTGCTGAGCATGATGCCACATGGGCTGGGGCATCCCTTGGGATCAGCTGTCCTGGCTGTCGTGCCTCCCAAACTCCTGGGCCTCCAAGTCTGCTCACTGATGGGTGGGGTGAGAAGCAGGAAAGGCCTTGGCTCTGTGCAGCCTGCTCAGCCCTGTACCATCTACACTGTTTCCAGCACAAATCCTAAACTCAATCCCACACCAGCTACCATGAAGAAAATTAACTCTATCCCAGCCAAAACCGTCACACAGGGCTGGGGCAGTCTCCAAGTTAGAAATCACAGTTACAACTTTCAAGTGAAAAGCTTGTAGGATCAAATGTTCACTAATCCTTGAGAACTACATCTTGAGATTTCCCTGTGGATTCTTCAAGAGTCTACAGAGACTAATGAGAACGGAGGAGGGAAGCAGGCAGTAACAAAACCCATAAAAAGCATAAAACACCTTTGACACAACAAACTGGCAGAAAAGACTAAACAAAGACTAAAAAAGTTGGCTATCAACACAACCTTGCCAATGAAAAAACACATTTCATGACTTCTTTAGAACACAGGCTGGGTTTATAACTTGGCCAAAAACAATGCATTTGAGGCAAAAGAGTAAAGACTAGTGGTGGATTTTCTTCTGAGTCATCTTAGGTCACATAAGTAGATTTTATTTAACCTAGGCCAACATTCTTGCTGTCTGTAGCTTGTCTCAATGACAAGAAGAGATACAGCTTTACTGTGAACTGAATATTTGAGAAACAAATTTCTTCTTAAAACTGCCATAGCTCAATAAATGAATCCTCCAACAAAGAAGAAACTTGCTTTGGTTATGTATAGGAAAACTCAAAAAGAAAGTTTAATCCTACTCAACATACAGGTTCAACTCAGAGATTAGTCTTTGGCAGGTATCAGAAACTTTTTTTAAAAAATAAACAGAATTAAAGATCTAGTTGTACTGCAAATATTTTGACCTCACGTGGGCCACCAGATCCCAGGTTCATCAAGACAACAGAACCTCTTGAAGTCTCTAACGTATGCAGACTCTCTGCTTTGAGCTTAGGAAAGCAGCAGTGGTGAAAATAACCATCCCAAAAGGGAAAATCCATGAATGATCTCTCCAGAGATGGAAGGGTGAAGGATCTCGCTGTGCAGCTGGATCTGAAGTGCTGTCAATAGTACCTAAAACTCTGAACACCAGCAGCAAAGCCCTAACCCAGCTCTGCCTTAGGCAGACACACAAGGAATTAGAAAACATCCTAAGGAGCTTATTTTCTCCCAGAGCACATTCAAAGAGCGGCACAGAAAGATCTCTGACAAATGGAGTCTTGCATTAATTATGAGTAAGATTGGTCACTTGATGTAAGAACCTGGTGAATTCCCCAGCCCTGACCGGGCAACGCAGCTGCCAGTGAGTAAAAGCAGGGAGATCTAAAATGCCATTTAAACAGGCAGTGAGGGGCTTTTAGGATGTTGTACAGGCTGGCTTTAACCCCAGCACTGCTGTTGGCATAAAAGCCCTGGCCCAGCCATGCAGATGACAAGTCCCTTTCTGAACACCTTGGGAGAGTCATCTGTTTGTAAAAGCCTCACCTCGAAGAGGCTGAGGGAAACACGTGGCAATAGAAAGCTTATGAGAAGTAGGGAGGCAGAGGAAACAAGGAAAGCAATGGAATAAAACCAAGATCCCCACTCATCTTACGTGCTAAAGCAATAATGTCTTTTCTAAATTATGTGCAGACTTGTTTCCATTTTCATATCCTTTACTGGGATTTTTTTTGGAAGCTACAGAAAATGAGCATAAGAGACAAAAAAGTACTTCTCCCTGCAGGAATACAAAAATTGTAAAAGCACAGGCAGCACTACAGAGGAGCAGTGCCATTCACTCACAAAGAATTTTGTGCATGTAGATGGCTGATTAATTGCTGGCCTGCCTAGACGAAGCTGCAACGAGCCAGATACTGTCAGCATGCCATCTGTTACCATGGAAATGCACAATGTTCCTGTTTCTGACAAACCCTTGAATACTGGATAGATTGTGCCATATGTAAATAAGGCAAATTAGTTTTCCTATATCTTCCAGACAAGGTTAGACTAAAAGAAAATATATCTGTTTATATACTGTAACCGCCAAGATGTGAACTAGGCAAAGCTTCCTTCTTTTTTTTCATAAAAATCTCATTCAATTTGTTGTTAGAACTGAAACAGTATGGACTAGCACTAAGCAGCATAAAATTAATTCCCAACCAGCAATGTTTACAAAAGCAGTACTTAAAAATATGCATATTCTGTATGCATGCTACATTCACCATGATTGTTGGGGTTTTATTTTCAATGTTTTTTTTGTTTCTCCCCAGTTGAGACAATGTTATTGAAATAACACTTAGAAATAAACAGGGAACTTTTGCATTCATGCAGTGGTATTTGGTGTAGTTTGGATCATTTAACCAGAATGCCTTTTATTTTTTTTTTTTTGTTAAGCGGTTCTATAGATTTTAAACATGGAAAAATTGATTTACTCACTTGAATAATAGTAGCTCATTGATGGCTGGGGCACATTAACTTAGTTCCATTAAAATCAAAGGAACTGTAGTAGTTTGCACATGCCAAGGTCTAGTGATAAGAGTTTTACAAATTAAAGCTTAACCAGTTACTTCAAAAATTGTATTACTGTATCCTGAAAATTAAAAGATTCAGTACTTAAGTCTTTGATTAATGTCTTGATTTTACAACTGTACATTAGACTAACACCAAAGAGTTCAAAACCAGCAAGAAGAGTGTTCAGCACACTCGCTGGGAGCACAGCACAGCGTTCAGGGTGGCTGGGAGCATCAGGACATCCTCTGTTACCTGGACAGGTCATCTTGGAACACGAGCGCTCTGCAGAACACGCCTGACTCGCTGGGGTTGGCACTGAGACACCCCAACTCCCAGAAGGGTGAGGCTGGTAAAACTGCAGGCTCCTGCAGAATAAGGCTTATGGAATTGAATTAAATGAACACCTCCATTCTCCCTCTTGCCAGTTAGCTGTGTAAAATGAGTTGATAAAAAGGAGCATGTCCACAACATCCACCTGGGAACATAACCCCCTGGGATAGGTTAGAGCCCTTCTGAACCATTAAATAAATGCAAGTCAAAATTGTTTAAAGACAGTGGACAGGCATGCAGAGGTTGTAAGACTGGAGTAGCACCATGGTGTGCCTTAAGGCACTTTCATTTTATGGACTTAACGCTATTACCCAGATTTTCTGCTTTCACTATGCCCCTTTATAGGGTAATGTGACATACTGATATACTGCAGATAGCTAAATTAGGGTACAGAAATGACACAGGTCCTACAATTTTTAACTTGCTGCACTGTAAATTCAGGCTTTAGGGGTTCTGCACCCCCCTTGCCAAATTCCTTGTGTGGCTTTCAGCATGGAGACTGATAAATGCTATAACGATAGCTGAGCAAAATGAACAGGCAGCTGTATATCAATATTTCCCTGATGTGAGAATTAATCAGGAGCTCCAGTAACAATAAGGTTATCATGTTCATGTTAAATGCATTGTGCATTTTAATATATTCTTTATACAGTCCTTTTGTTGCTGTGCAACTTTGCTCTGCTATGAAATATTACTTCTAAAAACTAAGCAACTACCTATCAATCTCCAATATAAATTTGTTCAGAACATAATAATCAAGTTTGAACAAACACACTTTATGCCACGCAGTGCCACAGAACCTGAGTGCCTAACAGCCCAGAACTTCACCAGACCAACCCTTGTTAAAGCAAAGTAGGGCCTAAAAATAGTAAAAGTTTACATGAAACATACTCTAGAAGTTAACAAGCCCGATTTCTGCAGAATAAAATTAAGATTCATGACTCTTCACAATAGCATTTGTGGGATCCATGCCAGTTGACTCTCTGACATTGGCTTCTTCCCACAGCAGCATCAATGCCTTGGAATTCTGCCCTTCTCTTCCTCCCTGGGTGTTTTGAATGGAAGAACATATAGGGGACGTGATACTCATCAATTTAAATCATGCTGCCTGCCCAGGTACAAGAATGAAATTCAGAATTTGAAGAAAGGAAGATTGATAGGGAGTATGAACATGTAGAACCATTTTGGAAAAAAAAATAGTTATAGGTAAGTAATATTATTCCTTCTTTGAATGGCTTCTAAGCAGTCCTACTTGTGAAACAGTGTGAAAGCATTCCACGACAGCTTCTCATCTAAGCAAAGTGACAATGGCACGCTATTGAATCAGCAAGCAGAGTTCTGGTTTGCCAAATTGAGCAGCTGAATGAGGTACTACATGTTAGTGTTTTGTCAGTGTGAGAGCAGTGTTCACATCTTGGAGAAAATTCAATAAGAACGAGTCTAGATCTCACCATGTCAGTCACCTTTGCTCTGTGAAATTTGATCCTGAAACAGAAGAGAAATATTAATTTACACTCCTTTATATAGCCCAGCCAACTTCACTGTAATCTAATAATTTGCAAAACACATCAGAAAACTGAGTTTCAAAATTCTGACCTTATTTACTTGATTTTGTAAGATTTTACAGTATTTGTCCCATGAAAATTTACTTTGTTGAATATGAATGAAGTCTGGAAACCACAGTCAGAACACTGATTTACATAATAGTCAGTTATAGACTTATACAATTATTTAGCATTTAGCTTCTAGAAATTCATCAAACATAGATTGTCAGAATCTATCCTGACATGTTCCATTTCTCCTGAATTAACAAGTTTTTCTGATTGATTCTATCAGATGAATTAAGTAAAGGGTCTGGACGAAGATTTGATATTTTTCCTGGGCCAGCAATGGACAGTCAGGTTGGGAGAGGACAATCAGCCAAGTCAGCCAAGTATCCCTCATCCTCCTGTCCTCTACTAGATCCTTCTCTACCACTCCTTTCCACAAGAGCACACTTAAAACCAAATTCAGGGAATGAACCTTATTTGCCATCAACATCCCTGGGTGCAGGAGGTTTGGATCGCACTCTGGCTAAAGAAGAGGTCCTAAAAAGACAAGTGCGTTAAATTATTGAATCGCAGTGAGACTAAACAAGGTCATGAAACACCAAAAGCCAGTTTTCTCTCTTGTGACTCTAATATTTTAGGTTTCCTCTAATAACGTCTGCTGGAATAAAGATAAATTCTTGTCAATAGAGCTCCGGGATATTCCCTGCGTGCAAAGGATCTGACTCAGCTCCCTTACGCTGTTTGATTTGCAGCACTTTCTCTGACATTTGGTAATTAATATCTAAGGACAAACCACACGTTTCACATGCAGATGTTACAGCATAACATGCAAGTATGAAGTGTCACCTCCTTTGACAAAACTACAGTAAAACTCAAGAGGACATAAGATAAGGTCTCTGACAGGATCTCAGAGATTGTTCTACTGGATGCACCAGAAAAATGCTTTGGAAGAGATGCAGAACCACTGTGGATCCCAGAGTGACAGTGGAAGAGGAGACAACCTGCACCAAAGCCCAGCGTGCTGCAAGGCCACACCTCTGTCCCTTGATGTCGTCTTTATCCCAGTTGCTGACAGCTTCCTCCAGCAGGAGCCTTTGTGGGGTTCACATGCCCCAGACAGATCACCTCTGTCTAGAGAAGAGGCAGGTGTGACAATCAGTGGCACTGGAAGGGAATCCAAGTGGCATTTGGATTTCATGTGGACTGGGACAAAACTTTAACATGGCTTTTGCATGCTGTGATAAAGCGTAAGAGAAATAATTTTCATTTCAAGATATCACTTTTTTTTCCCAGTTCTTAATACTGCTCCCATGCACAATGCTGACAAACAGATTATTTTTGTAGTTTTGTTACAGAGAGAACCTAGGGGACACAAGGAATTAATCAATGAAGTGTCTCTTTTCAAGGACTCCAGTTTTTTGCAGCTGTTTACTCCAGGATCCATTTTCTGTCTCATTTATTTGGTTTCTCAGTCATTGGTTACCCATGTGATCCCAGGTGAAGGATTTCCCTTTGGAGACTTCAACGCATCCACTCTTTCATTATCTTCTAATTCCTTGCTAGGGATAAGCTCAGTTCATGATTTCCAATATTCCCATATTTATTCTCAAGTCCATGTGCTCTTCCTTATGATTTTTACAAATCCATGCATGTAGTGTAGCACATTTTTGTTCCAGATGAAGACAACTAAAATGAATACTCTATATTAGCACATACAAATATATATTGTTATGTATGCAGTGCTCTCTGAAAGGACAGTGACGAGAACATGGCAAACTGCTTGGAGAGATCTGCTTGGTCACAATATCCACCCAACAGTTAAGACTGCTCCGTCTTTCTTTGCTGTAATCAGCTAAATTCGAGGGGAAGCAGAACAAGGATCTATGAAAAAGCTCATGTAAGGAATTTCCCACTGGGCTGTAAAGATGTGTACCTTTGACTCACTTTAACAATAGCTTTAGTTTTGTATCTGCTGTGTGATTGTACCTGAAACATAAAATCTAAAATCCTAAAAAAGCTTAAAGAAAATCTAAATGCTGATCCTTGATAAGTCATCATTGTTATTATAACGTTAATAGAGCAATGTCAATTCATGTCTGATGAGGATTTAACACTTTAACGTACCAAGGGCAGATATAACAACAAAAACGTCCAACACCCCTCACATTTTGCAAATTATTTTCAGTGATAAATTAACAACCACATTAATAGAACTTTACAATCCAGACTGTTAAATGCGTTACTCTGTCTGCATCATTCCCCCCCAAACTGTCACAAGACTTCATACACAAGCTCCCCCAAGAACATATGCCAAGTTACTTTTCATTTTGTGGTATTTTGTTAAAGTATTCAGGCTTTCTAATAGGAAAAGTGTCTGACAGTAACTGTAAACACTACTATTAGCCAAACAGCTGTAAATATCCATAAATGCCACAAAATGTACCCGCTGCTGTTTCTATTTATTCAGGAAATTCTCATTTTAAGCCTTGGAAATAAATGTGTTCAATCACTACTAGGGGTCCAACGGCGAGGGAAAAAAACCCAAGAAAACCCCAAGGCATCGGTTTAAATCCATCTCTGTGTCTTCTTGCTTGGAAGAGTAAATAATATCACCTGCAGTAACAGAGTGACTTGTAACTTTGTCTCAATTTACTTTAGGGTAAGATATAAAAACACCTGCTAGAACCTAATAAAATTGTTTTCATCTGACAATGAGAAGCAGGGAAAGCTGATGGAATTTAAGGGAATTGAATAGCCTTCTCCTTAAGAAGCACCTTTACCTTTAGGCAACAGCACTTCAGCATTACCAGCATTATTTATCTGGGGTCCTTTATAGGGAGCCCTGACATGTCAAGGTGCAGAGCTGATAAAAGTTTTATATTCACCTGATCAGTCAAGAAAATCAATATTGATTACAGAATAAGCTTTGCATTGTGATTCCCAATTTTATCCAAACTCTGTCACCGACCTCCAGAGTGATTTTGGCAAATCCCCTCCTCTGTTCTCTTTGTCTTATTTGAGTGCCTACTGACAGTATAAATTCTTTGGGGACATCTCTGTTTATACCAGGAGTTCCATAATTGGGCTCCAACCACAGTTTAGACATCAGCATTTCTGTAATAAAAACAGCTGAAGACTACAGGCAGCTTCTGCAGGCCTTTCTGGACTTTTAGCCCTCCCAGCACCCCTCTGGAGTTTGCAAATGTAGCTGAAGTTCTGCTCTGCTTTGGTTGCTTTTGCCTCTGCCCACAGCTCTTCTCCTCCAACAGCTTCGTTGTTTTGCTGGTGTCAGGACTGAACACGAGTCCATGGGCAGGTGATTGAAGGTTGGAAGTGAACCATTTACTCAAACTGATAAGCTGAGTTAGGCACTGATAACCACTGAGTTTTATCAGCGGCAGAAACTCTCAGGATGACTGACTGCTTCTTGCAGTGAACAGGGAGTCCTAGACTTTCAAATTAAATTCAGAACTTTAAAGAGATTTGCTTGTTGTGAGTTCATTCTCTTCTACTTCACTTTTTGGTATAACAGCATGGGATAAGAAATAATAGCTAAAAACTGAAATATATATCAAAGTTACAAGAAGAAAACCAGTTCCCTTTGAAAATATGAAAAAAGAAATGCAACAGATAAGTCCAAACAAGGTTCACCACAGAAGGATATTTTTTTCTAAATCTCAGGTTTCCTTAAAGCCTTTATACAGTCTCATCACACCTGCCCACCACTGCAGTAGCATTGCCCACATCTTGAAATCCTCATGTCACACAGGAAATATGCAGCTAAAATGCCCAAATGATAAATCTTTCAGCCCATGAAGCTAAGAATCAAGGGTAAATAATTAAAATATCTAGAAGTTATTAACCCAAATATACTTTTTAAACTTTCCATAATCCCATAACACTCAGGGAAAAGAAATATTAGTAAATCTTGCAAGTTTTTCAGTCTCTTTAAATTTGCTGTGAGTTTGATGTATCTAACACAGTGCCTGTATTTCCTGATGTATGTTAACTGATAACTACTTTTGTTATCAGCTTAATGCTGGAAAATTGACTTTGACATCTATTAGCCAGCTGTATCTTCAGCTCAGATGAATAATTGATTGTGTGATCAATTATTGGATAGCACAATCCATGGTGGTTTGCTGGTTAGACAGCATGAAAATTAGTTCTATTACTGCCACCTCTTACAGCCGGTAAAATGATATATAGAACACTCCAATGGAAGATTTTGTATCATATGTGGCTTATTTATCCTACAAGTGACTTACACAGAATTCAGAGACCTGGGTAAGGCTGGGTCTATCAGGAAAATATGTGCATAAAGAGAATTATCCTTAAGGGTCTGAGCCATCCTCCTGGCAAAATTCTAATCCTCAAAAAGCCTGAGTTCCCACAGAAGAACACATCTCCACCTGGGACCAAAGATCACATTTGGGTTCAATAGAACTCTCAGGGAAAGCATACAGAAAAAAGCAGCATCTTTTAATAAAAGACTGAAAGAAGTGAAAATTAATTTCAGAAGAAAAATTTTCCATTCTTCAGGTCTAGCGAAAAAGCCACAATAATGGGAAAAATCCTTCAAGAGAGAAAAGCATTCAGTATACCCAACTACAAAGCTCCTTGGTTCCTGTGATAGAGTAGATTTGTCCGAGCCGAACCAAACACGCAGGGACTGTTGCTGGAAAGCTTCCAACACCAGAACCAAGCAGTGCAGTGTTAAGGTTCATGTAAAGAAGCACCCAACTGCTGAAAGAGCAGAACTGAACCAGCGAGCAGGGGGCGCAGTAACTGCACTCCCAAGCAGAGCAAGATCTGACCATTCCTTGGCCGCAAGGCAGCCAGGCTCAATAACCACCAATCCTTTGGCTACACATGGCCAGAAGAGGATCCATGATTACAGCAGAGTGAGAATCAATCAAACCAAGTCACAGTTTTGCAAACTGCTCCAAAGACAAGGAATACATCCAACAAAAACCCTAGAGTCAGACCACTCTCAGAGTAGAAGGACTGGAAGTTCTGGCTAGTGCTCACAGAAAAGAAATTAATCCTGGTACCCAAAAGAAAAGAAAATTTAAAATTTTCTATTCTGTCTTTATCAGTCCTTGGGCTATTTGCTAGCATATCATGGTTGGAAAATCAACCCTGATCAGTGAAACAGGTATAAGAATCAACTGTTCTGAAGATTGTTCCCAAAAAATCTTACAACTGTTTTTCCATTACTGCAGAGTATTTTGGGAGCGCAGAGCTGTGAAGTCCTTCACCTGTGAGAAAAATGCTTCAAATGAATTCTGCACGGCTCAGACTTCATATGAATGTGTCCAGCAGCCATCAGAGATCCTGCTTTCATAAGATTTATCTTCTCCTACAAACTTCATGAGTGATTGGAATTAAATAGCTGGGAAAATCCAAAAGGCTAAATGGATGCAGTAAAACTGGAAAAGATGTTTAGGACCCAGTTCAAAGGTGCTCTCATTCCAAGCTGGTGAAAACACCAATGCCTTTCTCCAAAACAAACTGAAACAGAGGGAAAAGTTTACTTCTGGGAACACCTTAGAAGAAATTGTCCTTTGAGTGAAAGATGACAATGTAAGGAATAAGCACAAAGCAGCTGCTCACAAGAAAATAAATCTCAGTTCAGTCAAGTGCCACGGAAGAGCAGGATGCACATTGATATCCATGCACACATTCACCTTTCCCACAGGAGCTGACTTTGGAGCTATGAGCTCACCCTGTAGCTGCTGCTGAGATGAACCAAACCCCAGCATCTGTGTCCAAACACACAAACAGATCAGTTGGAATGACAAATTCTCAAAGCACTGGACAGATGCTGAATTAAGCCTCAAATCATATCTGGCTTAGATAAGAGAAAAAAAGCCCACAGCCAACTGCCTTTCTGCCAACCACAGGCCAGCAAAGCACCTGAAGTGTTTGTCCGATAAAGCCTTTTGTTACTAAGCAAGCAAGTAACAGTCACATAGCACCTGAGTCATGGTCAGCAAAGTGTTAAGATATTAATGAAGAGGTAATATCTGATTAAAATATGGATAAAAGACATGGGAATTTTATTACAAGATGAGTTCAGCTGTGTCACCAGCTCATAGGTTCTTATATTCAAAAGTGCACAGGAATGAAGGAAATGAAAGAGGCAACAATAATCCTGGAGAGAAAAAAAAAACGCTGAGAGGTCAGGGGATTCCATTGCATGACAAGATAAGGTATATTAGTTATAATTTCTTCAAAAAGAAATTCACTAAATATTCAACAAACAGCCCTCCAAGTACAGAAAGAACGTGGTTTTCTATTAGAATCTGTTTGTAGGAGAGAAGAATAATTACATGTCCCCTTTTCTCAGCCAATAAACATCCAGGATAAAGTGCAGTTTAGTGTCCTAAATCAATAACCACACTATAGTTATGCACATAAGTCTGGGCAGAAACGATGCAAGAGCTGATGTTTTCTCAGAAATTACTCCAGATTATTAGACGAACTTCTGAATACACATATATTTGCTTATCTAAAACATTTAAAGAACTCCTTCTCATCAGCTGTAGCATGAAAGAATTCCAGCACATCCCAAGTGTGCTAACTAGCTTCAGCTACACTATATTATTATTACTTTTATTATATTCATTAATCCATGTAATATAGTTCACTGGGTTCACGACACATGATCTCATTGCAAGTAGCTCCTCATGATCTCCAAAGCAGTTGGGACTGTGGGGCATAACTCAGCTGCTCCACTCCAACCCACCTCTCCACGGGGATGGGCAGGGCCTCTGGCTGCAGGACGGATGTCTGGCCAAGGGCCACCAACAAACCCACGGCTGGAAAACACTTGCTGGGACAAATAAAGGATTCAGCAAAAGGCAAACCGAACCATGCCCTTCTGAACAGCTTCACTGACAAATCCACCAGCTGCTGCAAGCAAATCGTCACATCTGGAGCAGTTAAACTCTCAGATTTCACTTTTCCTCTACCGAGTCAGCAGCCAAACACCAAAGGCTGTGTCACACACCTCGCTCCTGCCCTCTGCTGAAGGAGAGCAGCGTGGTAACTCCACTGCAGCGTCACCTGGCTCCTCTATCCTCCTACTCTGGAATGTCACCTAGAGCAGGCAGCAAACTCTGCTTCCTAGGCTGCCCGCGTTTTCCAGCTCCTAAAGACCATGTCATGGTCTCCTGCACCGAAATTGCATGGTGCTAAACAAAAGGAAATTTCATTCTGCCCCATCAGTTTGGATCACCATTTTCCTTTTCCGGTCAGGACTTTTTCCTGTTATCCCAGTGGAGCCAGCTTCACCCTTTTGTCTCAAAATACTTCAAATCAGATTCCAAATTAGCAACCAAATGCTCTTTACAATGATCTGTACCGTCTGTGGGATAGATAAAGTCCAAGGTACAACAACACTCACACTTTTGTAACCCAGTGAAACTTTTGATTCTGGGTAAATCAATAGCTTAAAAAGGATTTAAAAACCCTAAAACAAATAAAATGTAGTTACATATACTTTTTTAATGTATTAGTTTTAATTATTTGTCTACAGAAGTAGAAGTGGGTTTGGACAAAAATACCTTCTGGCACTTATTTAACATGTGTAAATAGATGTTATTTAATTTCTATTTTACAACAGAATAAAATTAAAATCATTCCTTCAAAAAAGATGTTTTCTTTAGGAACACATACGCCAGGTCTACGTGGGATTTCTATTCATAAATTTGCGTCCTTAGGCCAAAGATCAAAAATTAGTGATGGTCCACAACATACAGGGCTTTAAAAAATGTCACATTCTTTCATTTTCAGCATAAGAAATGGGCAACTTGTTCAGGGCAAATACTTGTTTGAACTGAGGATTTTATTATTAATCTCTGAAGACTGCTGAATTTAGGGTCACAGTAAGGGTTGATTAGGTACAAGGTGCACAAAGCTCTCCTCTGTCAATGCTATTGAATGAAGCAAGTAATTTAGATTCAGAATTGGTCTTGGATTGAAGCTCACTCCATTACCGACCATTTTCAATTTCAGCTATACAATAAACATCAAGCTCAGCAAGGAAATTAGTACATTTGGTAATGTATTGGGAGAGATGGGTGGGTCTCTGACAAGATGACACTTATCACCAAAGCTTCAGTTAATGAAACCCTTGAGTGGTTTCTGCGTTTGACATATTTTGACATTTTTTGAAATCACATCCAGAGGGTTTTTTTACCCCACAATGTTGTTCTTTATGAGAAAAAAAAAAAATCTATCTATCTTTAAAATGAGTACTGAGTACTGCAATATTATTGGAAAAAAATTAAAGAGACTGCATTGAAGGCGGGGGGAAGAGAATGTGACTTTCTTGAAATGCAGCAAGTAGAGCAGAATGTGCAGTATTTAAACTGGGGAGATGCCAACGCTAACACGTTTTCAGAAGAGAGCTTGGATTTCAACAGGCACGTTTGCCCTTAGCCTGTTTGCTCAGAAAATGCCATAAACTGGAATAGGAAGTCTGTCTTCAGTGTGTCTGCAGAAAATGTTTGAACTTAATTTGTTCACTGTTGGTTTTAATTTATTCGCACAAAAATTACCATAAAGTACTATAGTGAATTTATCGTTAATGAGATGAAAATTATAATTTCTAATTTAACCTGAACAAGCAAAAGAAGTTTTCCTGGGTTACTTTCACAACAGAATTGGTTTATTTTTGTTTAGTGTTGTGTTCTTAATTTTTTTTTGTTTGAAATAAAGACAACAAAGAAGATAACTAGTTATAAACCTTGAACAAACTTACTGTACAAAAGACACCAAAATAAGTGCAAAAATGAAAGCAAATTAGGAGACAGAAAGGGAGAATGAACAATTGGTGGCCTAAAAGTAGCTCTCTCGAGTTGATGACCCAAAAACACCACAATAGCTCTCAGATCACTTTAAATGCTGCTTTGTAGCAATGTGGCACCTACAATGTATGACTAGAATTAAAAAGGGTCAGAAGAGACAGAAGACTTAGAGATCACTAATTCTGAGCGGTTTGATATTTACTCTTTAGCTTTCCTGAAAGATGAGGGAAATTATTATGGATTCATATATTTCAATCTCACACAGCTCTATTATTGTTCATTTTTTCATTCAGAGCCGAGAGAACAATTAAAACAAAAAATACAAAGCAATTTAAACAGGGACATTCCTGAACTCTACTAGACCTACAAGGCAACACTTAGAGCTCCAGTTCCTATCCGGGTGGTCCCTCCCAAAGACTTTTTTCCAGCACAAGTGGGAGGTCACCTTGAAGATTTCAGGGACAGGGATTGTATTGTACAGGATACATACTCCTGAAGAGTTGCATTGTGTTGCAATGCAATTTTTATTTAAAACCTTGCCCTCCCCATGACTCTGCTCTAAGCATTTCCCTTGCCTCCCTCAGTCAAAGTTTAAGGTGGCAGAGCAAGTACCATGTGTATCTGTGCCCTCTTGAAACCCTAAGGCAGGGAAAATAGAAGATATCTTCTGAACCAAAGAAATCCTATATCACAAAGGAGTTAATGATTATTTCTCTAGCTTTAGAGGATTTGTTGTGCTTTGTTTTGTTTAAACTGGAATCGTTTCCCACAATACTGTGACCAAAATCTGCCATATCCTACTGCGTCTTTGGATCTTTCTGACCTTGTTTCAGTTTACACTTCAAGATGAGCTCAAGCTACTCAGGCTGCAAAATATCAGTATTGTTAATATTTAAGTCTCAGCAGCACCCAGAAGATGCACTGTTCCAAGCACAGTACTCTAACAGCCCAGATTATTCTGGGATTCCAGAAAGTTCACTTACAAGTAGGCCATGTGCTCTAGCCAAGATGGGTGATGAGGAAAAAGCCAGGAGGGATCCCAATGACAATTCAAGTAGTCCCAGGTCTGCATTTCAGCACTGGAGATGTTTAGACATAGATTCTGTAATTTGACTCACTATTTTCAGGCAATAGTGGTTTAAAAGAAAAAGTCAGACATCACATGGTTGGGGTGTTTTGTCTTATCTATGCTCAAATAATGAGAATAAGAAGAATTTTACTGGGCACTTGGAAAAAATGGAACTGAATAAATAGTTCACACATCATACTGCAATCTCGAGGCAGGAGTGCTTGCATCCACACATTTTATTATAGAAAGTTTTAAAAATGAGATTTAATCTTTCAAATCACTGGGAATATGATCCCAGCAAACGGAAGTATTTGACTACTGTACCACACAATGCGATATGTAATTATTTTCTGACAGTATTTACCAGAAATCTAGGTAGTTTTCATACTTTTAAGTCATAGAAAACATTTAGCCTGTTCCAGTAATAAAGATACCTGTCAGTATATTACAGATAGGAACTCACACTGAATAATCTTAACTTGTTCAATCAAGCAAGTTTTCACCATAGGAAAATTTTTGCTCAGTCTCAGTTATAAAATGCTTTTTGATCCTGCTAGGACTTAACACAAACTGCAGTGGCTGTATCAGATATAAGATCAAACTACACAAGTTAATTCCCTGCCTTATTATATTTTTTCTGGTAATACAGAGCCAAGTCACCAAATTTTATTTAGTCAGTACTCAGTGTTAAGTCAAGAAGATCTTTCATTATCCTTGCCTAAGTAACAGATGGTTTGGTTACAAAAGAAGGTGGCATTCAGTGGAATCAAATCAGTAACAATCTGCCACCCCACCTTCTATTCCCTGTGCACTTGCAGGCAGTGGACTGGCTGAGCCTACTCTCTCCTGACTTACAAACCAAAGGCTACAGACTTGGTTCTCTGGAGCTGCCAGGTGCTGGGAACACCCCTCTCCATTCCACTGCAGAAAAAGGATAATATTTTAGGTGATTTCCTCTTTCCTTTTACCAAAGGCCACCTCTTTGGCATCTCTTCATCTGTGATGGATTTCTGACAGATTATCTCAAGCTATGCAACCTGTCTCTGTGCAAGGAGGGCTTCTTTTGGACTCCCTCATAGCACTGGTGGCCTCTCTGCTGGAGATCTTCTCCTGGCCTTTCACCTCACTCAGTAACTGATTATGCATCTGGCGCAGGTTCCTCCCTAATTGTCTTTCACAGCAGGAACTACTATCCTATTCTGCCTCTCTCTGCAGCCCCTCTTTTCCCACTATTAAAGAGCATGCAAGTGTAGGCAGGACTGGACAATTATTTTCCTCATGCTTCCA
>VYZT01044773.1:126924-141529 GCA_013400735.1 Pomatostomus ruficeps
AAAGAAGAAAATAGCTGACAGATTTTAAACAATTTTTCCAGAAAGTTGGTATTTTCTGCAGGATTTTTCATTTTGGTGAGAGTCAAATTTTCCGTTTGGGCAGGTCAGGGGGAAATCAACCAGATATTGTCACACACCATTTATAACCTACAAGAGCTATCTGTACTTTCCACGCTCTTTTCTACATGGCTCTTCTAAACAGATGCAGAAATAAAGTTTAGTGGAGTATTTAATTTTTTTTAAAGTTTAAAACAGGTAGCTTGCTAAAGTCCCAGGCCGAACACCCGCTCTCTGTTCCTTTTGACCTGTCACACTGAGATTAACAAATCTGTGACCCATAAAACAAGGTTGCTTGAATCCAGATAGGGGAAACCAATTGCAACCTCTTCTTTCAGCCCCCAGAGAAAAGATTCTACGCAGAAGACAGCCAGAGGTCCACTGAGCAACAAAATGGTAAAAGAAAATGTATAACTAAGTTTTGATATTCCTTATCTTTGTTTTCTGTTAGAAGCAGGTAAAGAAGCAAACCATCAGTTAAATACAAATTTACAAAGGTATATACAAAAAGCAAGATATAAAAGATACCAAGATATTTTTATATGCTATAAAAAGCATTTTGGAAAATATTTGGTTAACTTAGGTTCTGATCATGATCAGGAAACAATAAATAAAATAGTTTATTTTCAGGTTTTTTTTCCCCTATTATTTCCTTTTTCAGCCTTGTTCACTGTAAGAAACTAACAGCACACGAGGTCCAGGTGAAGTGAGGGCTGGGAGCCAGCAAGAGAATATTGAAAGAATCAGGAAGAGCAAACAAAAGTTTCGGAGAGCCTCCTGGAGGTACCTCCAACCTTCCCTGTGACAGACACAGATGTCTGAAGTACCCTGTCATTAAAACTCTGACAATTACCAAAGCTGTGAGACAAGTGACAGTATGAGCATATTTGATAATATGTGATAATTGACAATATAACAGTCTCCTAAAGGTTTATGAACAAGTAGATTTCCTTTTAAGATTTGTGTGTGTTTTCTTGATGGATGTCAATTTTATAACTCAAAAAAGCAATTAGGGTCCTTCCAATCACCCACTGACAGAATCTATCCCTTTGCACCTGAACGCCTCTTCAGTATCTTCAAAAGCACCGAAACACTGGAACCCACAGGGTTATAAACAACGCACTATAAGAGTCTTCCACGAATCAATATAAAAACTAAAAATCCAAAACAGATTCCCCAGCTTTTGCACAAGGTACATACAGCACATATAAAATTCTAAACAGAATATCTGAGCTAACTGAAAGCATAGATCTTTCATATATATATATATTCATATTTTGTTATGTTAGTGAAAAAATGAAAATTTTTATCTACTCGGAAACCTTGTTCTTCTCAAAAACAACTCCGCGAAGAATAATGAGCAGATGACTCTTTTGAAAGACAGTGTCCTTAGTTCAACTGCATAGACTTGGTGTCCACTGAATTTCACAGTACTCAAAGGTTTACTATAAAAGCTTTTCTCAGAAATAAGTTCAAGGTTGCCTTTTTCTCCCTACTTTAAACCATTCTTCTAACTCCAACTGGTATCTCTAATATCTCTTAATGCCTCCCCTTTGACACCTCCCCAAATGCATCATTTTTCTCAATCACTCTAATGAAAGACTTTTGACACCCTCATTCTCTCTCTGTTCATGATTCTACTTTGACTATAAGTTCTTCAGGTCAGGGTCTATCTTCTTCTTCTGTATTTGTACATTATGTTATAATAAAAAGGGTCTGGACTAATAGCTAGAGCTTCAGACACCGATATAATAAAAATACTAATAATTCTTGTAGCAGGTTTCAGGTTTCTGATTACGAAGTTTTAGCTTTTAGTAGCCATTGTGAGCTTTCTGATCACCCTGACACTTTTTAAAACTGCCCCAAAAACATCTATTTAGAGAGACTACAGCCTAACAGAACATGTTAGCGAAGCTGGGCCTTGCATTTTCACATGGGTGAGAAAGTGAAGATTACCGTAATTACCTGGTAAATTAGTGTCTATTTTATAGGTATGTCTCATGACATGACAGGGTGGAAGAATTAGAGAAAGGGAAGGCAAATCTAGGCAGTCATTTGGTTGTTTACAGGAATCACCAACTTCTACACATGGAATAACAAATGTGAGGCTCTGGCATATTCTATTATATGTCTGAATTAGAAACAAAACAGGATGCTGATGCCATTCAAAGGTTTAGAAAGGTTAAAAAAAGTGAATTTTCCCGACCTTCATGTAAAAAAATAAAGAGGACATTGTGTACAGCAAAATACATATAAAGGCTCACTTAAATGGAAAATTGCTTTTATTAGTCAACCCAAGTTCCAAACTGAAAGTGGTCTAGAAGTAAGAAAAGAAGTGTTTCAGGTAGATGTAAATGATTTTGAATAATTTTTGAATTGATTTTCATAAATCTTTAACGAGAAAAGTATTGTGTGAAATTTCTTCACATAGAACCACAGCAGAGATACTCCTACACCTAAAATAACCCTGAATTGGCACCTCTTCATGCATCAATATAAGAGCTGGTTTTCAGCAACCTGAAAAAATCAGGAGGAAGAAAAATCCATCCTAGACTGAGCATCCAACAGAATAAATGATGCTATTTAATGATCAGAACTAAGTGGAGAGAAAGCACAGAACACATTAGGGAAGGGAGGACCTGAAAAACCACCAGGCCAATGTTGACTTGGCATTTTAACCCCGAGGAGAGAGACTTGTGTTCAATTTAAACATTGTCTTCACCCAAGTATTTATTTCATGCAGCCTCACGCAAGTAACAAATAAATGGCTACGACTGATAAGGACCAAATCAAAGTATCCTCAGCATTGATAATCAAGTTTGCTTCACATTTATATCTGGTCTTTACCATACAAATTTTTAAACTGCAAGTGTTTAAGACTCCCCTCCTATCCCCCCTCCAAAAAACTGTTGTTTGAAATTACGCATTACTTCCACCTTTTCTGAAACTTTTCTTCATATGTTCAGAAAGAAAATGTCAATATTTCAATGCAATCAATTTCTTGCCACTAAATTCTGTATGTTAATACATGTAAAGGTACCCACGTATACTCCGTTTTAACCAATAAGTTGGATTTTCTAAGGGAAGAACATATCATTCATTGCACCACCTGAGTATAAAAGTAGGGAAAAGATGGAGAAAGGACCAAAAAAACCCCCAAATCCAAACAAGAAAGCAAACACTATTTTCCTATTTTCTAACTGAACTGTTAAACAACACACTGAATCCAAAACTCTGTGTACATACATCACTGACTTAACCTTGCTGTTAGAATCTCATCCTTCACAGTTTGTAGCTTTTTATTAAAGTTAACAATATAACCATTATACGTGGGTTGTTTGCTTTTAGCAGAAAGAAAAACGTGCTTGTGTTTAATTAGGTCTGACTGTAAATGGTTGCAAGCAGACTGTGAAGTGCTCATTGTGGAGGCCGTGATGGAGGAACATGGCAGTCCCACTTTTGCTGCTGTTATTGTTTGTCTGGAGACACCTTTCCGCAAGACTAAATTCAGCATGACAGGGTGTCTGTCTGCGCTGTGACATCTGTATCACCGCAACAGGCAAACCCCCAGAAATTCATTTTAAAATGAAAGCTCAAAACATGGAGAATAGCATGAACCAAGGAATACAGACATATTAAAAAAAAAGTCTCTTGCTTTTCTGCATGTTTCTGTAGAACATTATATTTGTATCCAAATTTTTTTCATCAGGTCAATAATTTTCATCTACTCTACAATACTCGTATCAGGAGCTGGATAAATAACTTATTTTCCAGCTTTCTGGAAATGCAATTTTTTTTCACAATTTAAAAATCATTATGCAAACAAAATGTTAATATTTGATTATATATCAGATTTATCTTCAAATTTGACATGCTTAAACTGTGTTCAATCAAATAAAAAAATTCAATAATTTAAAATAAAAAATAGGTATTGTCATATGTATTTTTAAAATACTTCAGTTTTTTAACTGAGCCAACACCTCAGTGAAATAGATAAATCTGCAAAAATATCTAAGTGTCACTGAAACTGCTGCCCCTTTTTCAATTTGGACTCATGTCTTTCAGCTTGGTACTTCTCCTTTCAGGGCAATGCCTGTACTATATTTCTTAGTATGCTCTTGTGCCACAGTAAACACCTAGAAGACATTCAGCATATGAAGATGGAGACAATAAATGTTATTTACATCAGCACTGATCCTATTCCAGCCTCCACAACATCGAGTCTTTGGGAGCCTTTGCCACTGGCACACGTTCACCCGGGTCCTGGAGCTCTCAGCTTGCTGTGGCACCCTGAGTGACAGATGTGGCAGGTGTGACTCAGTGCAGTCACTTTAAATATGGTTCATTAACTTGACATAAATAACTTCCCATAACCAGAGATTTCCAGGAAAAAAATTAAGTGATGAAACTGAAGGACACATGGATGAAGAAATGTGTCAAAATAAGAAAGGGTTTCGTGCCTCGCATGAAGAGACATTGTTTTAACTTTCAAAGTACTTAATAAAGCTCAAAAAAAATCTTAGGACACAGAAAACACTAATCTTTGAGACTTAAATAGGGAAAAAATTTACTTCCTTAAGTTAAGCCAAAGTGTCCATTTACAGATGGTTGTGCCCATGCTTCAGCCTCCTCCTTTATAACCCAGTCAAAATCAGGTCTCGGTATTGTATTTCCCTGGATATAGAGAAGAGTCAAAAACTATTTTGTGTCTTTTTCCTTCCTCTACAAAATGTCCGGAAAGGTTTTATTTCAACTTTCAAATAAACCATAAAACATTTTACCTGTGAGCAGAAACCAGTCGAGCAGTATTTCTTAAATGGTTGAAGTTTGCAAGCTTGAAGCGGATGAAAGCAAAGTGCTACAATGGCAACTTGCAAACCCTAAATTCGTAACTATCATTTATAGGGTTCATTATAGTTAAGAGTGAGTTTGATTCCATTGTTCCCCTAAACAATGGAATAACCTCCTATAAAAGGTGATCTGAGATCAATAGCCGTGAAAGGACGAAAGATAGGAGTAGAAATTAGTGGGAAATCTCTTCAGCTGAGTTCGATAATTTCACTAAAATATGAACGATATAAAGATTTATTTAAGAACCAACAACTAGTCCCACTTGTCTGTGAATGTTGCTCTCTAACAACCGGAAAAAATTAGAATCAGTACCAGAGAGAATAAAACTACATATTTGAAATTTGCCCTCTTCCTTACACTTACCATATCTTGTTTACTTGGAGTTTTGTAAAAGGGGTATTATCTAATGAAAAACTTTTGCTTCTCTACTTTGTATATACTTCAGTTCTCACTTTGAAATAAAGTAGGAAATATAAAGCTATTGTATTAACAGGTAACAGACTTTAAGAATTACATTTTAATTGTAAATATCCACTCCATCTTAATGCTACTAGATCTCTCACAACAGTGTTTAACCTGACTTCAAAGTGTCTCCCACTGATGAAAGGATACAAGTCTATACTAAGGTGACATAACTTATGAAACAAGGGGTGTATTTGTACATTTATATATGAATATTTTTTAATTTAAAATTTAAATTTTTAAGACTTGTTCCATTTTTCTCAAATAAACAATATGGCAAGCCAGAACAAGCAAATTATTAGAATTTCTGATTCCACTTTTTATCAAAATATGATTCTTTACATTTTAAGCTGTAAGTTAATGAATGAATTATCCAAATTTAAAATCTAGTATATTTAAAGGTTCCAGATATTGTTTCTGTTTTTAAGGTAGACCATGCATAGCTACATTTATCAAATAATTCCAAAACTCTATACTATTCCCTTTTTTCAGGAGGAACACTTATGAAAGACATGCCTGCGGATCTTGTAAAAGAAATGCCTTTAGCTCAAAAACAGTGAGAAAAGAAATTCGTATCTGTCTTCACAATCTAAATTTTGAAACATGGAATAGAAATCTCATTGTAAAGGACAGTATTTATTCTTTTAATAGCTTTCAGAGAATACACAAATGGGAATCTAACTTCTGATTTCTTTGTAATTACAAATAATTTCATTTTTAGGTTAAAATACAGAAAAATAATGCTTATGTGATCATAATTGCTAAACGTGTGCTTACGTTATGCAATGTAAAAAGAAACAAACCAGTATTTTGAACAGGTGGACCTTTAAAAAAGATTCCTAATTATTCTTATACTGTTAAAATTATTTCAATTTTGCATCTCAGCAGATAGACATTTGTACATCAGAAGCAGGTGTTCATCAAAAAGAGATGGTAAAGAGATACGGCAGCCGAGGCTCGAAACCCCGCCTGCGTGGTGCGGTGAGAGATAAATGAGCAAAATCCTGCAAAACAACTCTCTCCACACTTCAGAAGGAGATTACACCTTTTTAAAAAGGCAAAACACGCAGTTCAATTACTTATTGTCTTGGCATGTGGTTGTGATGAAAGAAAGTCTCAAACATCAATAGAGCTAAACTAACTTCCCAGATGGGCTTCAGAAGAGGGAACCCTTCTGCAATCCACCTGCACATAAAGCTACTTTCTTCTATTCGAAATAAAATTCATCTTTCCCAACCTCTCTGTTCAAATCATCCCTTTATCCCACACGGCTGTTTGCTCTGCACCTCCTTGTCTTTACACCTACCAAAAATAAAGAGGAAAATCTTGTAGCAATGAAAAGTTATTGTCTGTGTGATTACTTCAATGAGTGCTCCATCTATTTAGATTCTAAGCCTCAGTGTAATATTTATTGTAAATATATTTTTCATTTAATGCAAAAGGTACAACATTTTAGGTTTATCATTGAAAATAACCAATAACAAATGCAAGAGGCAGAACGGTGAATACATCAGACGCCTCTATACCCATGTTTTAATATTTGACCAGAAGATGATTTGTAATTACTTACAGTAAAATTTTTCCTGGAACCCTGAAAAATCCAAATTACTGTTCTAAATGAAACAAAGTTGTTTACTAATGTGTTCAACAGGTGTAATCTGAGACATGGTGTGCAGTGGCACAGGTACCACAAGTGAAATGTGTGTGTGAAACCAAATTGCCAGAAGCTCTAAAAGCTTTATAGATAGAAATTCATCCCTAATAGCAAGTTTTTTGATAATTTATGGTAAAGAGGATGATATGAGAGATGGGAAACAGAAACCCTGTTCCTGTTGTCCTACAGGCTGAATCTGCTACTCCAGCTGTTCTTACTGGAATATGGAACACTTTGGACACTGTTCACATCACTAGATGAATGTGGAATGGCAGAAAAACCTTCTTATGAAAAGAGCCAGGAAGAAAATTATGTTTCTATCTAAATGAACATTTCTTTGTGAACTTTCAGGTTCAATACAGAAGTTCTGGAGCAAAGCTGAATTACGTGCACCAGTAACCTGAAGTTGCTCCAAGTGCCCGCCAAGAAGGGAAAAAAGAAACCTACTTTATACAACGCCTAATATTAAAGCAAATTGTTTTGTTAATTTGTTATTGGCTACTTGTTATGTGATACTTTGTGCATTGTCAGAGTTGGCCACTAGAAACCAAATCTTCACGATTTGAAGTGGGCTCTGTAAGTGAAATGACAGGCACGGGTAAGGTCAGATCACCACATTTTTGTATACAGAGACTGTTACTGTTGTTGATACACTAGACAGAAAGACACCAGCTTGAATTTTACATTTCAAGCTACTTGGTCCTAAAATCAGTGAACACAAACACTATTGAGGTGTGAAAAACAAAAAGAAAAGTAGTGCTTCCCATTATATACATAATTATTATAATATAACCCCCCCAAACTCTAGTGCAGGTACCAGGAATGTTTTAGTCTCCAATTCCGAGCTTATCTGCATGAGCTGCAGCTCCATGTGAAGGAGGAGGTCGGCAATAATCAATGAGATTCAACCCTCAAGCTCCAGACAAGATGCCAACACAGCCCTCAGTTGGGCAAAATTTGGATGCCCTTGATTTAAGCTTTCTAAGCCTCTACAGTTCCAGTTCAGGAGATTAATGCAATTCCCATAGCTCATGCTCCTCAGAAGATATTTTATGTTTGACACTCACCATATTATGCACAGAACTGTACAAAACTCAGCTGTCTTGGTTCTCTCTATTTCAGGGAATGAAATAAACTTTTACACAGTTCTCATTAAGCAGAACTGGAGAGATGCCAACAATTTCCTCCTGCTTAACAACTGAACTTATCAGTGGGAGCATTTTACAGGTGGCACATTTGTGCCCACCTCCAGCCTGATAATGCAGCCTGCTCTCTGTGCCATCAGTGTAAACGGGAGTGGGAAACCTCTCCCATACCCTTCTGCTTCTCAGGACAGGCTCCTTGGTTTTCCTTCGCTGCTGCAGACAGACACATGCTACACCCTCGCTTGTCCTGCTCCTTTCTTCCATCCTAATATTTATAAAAATATATCTCTAAGTAGCTTTCCCATGATTTTTCACCTTTTTACACTGGCATAAAAGCTGTATGGGCAAATTTAGTTTTTTAATTCACTTGGTAGGAATTCACATTGCCAGCCAGCAAACTGAACTCTAGTGGTAACCAGACAATAGATGGGTATTTTCCTTATTTAAGGTTGTTGGGCTGGCAATCCACACTGCCTCTGCTTGGTGGCCATGTCTGTTTCTGACCACAAATTCCAGTCTTCAAATGAGCTGGCCCCTCTACACTATCAACTTCATATTTAAAAAAATGAAACAAAATAAAACAATGAAATTCCTGCTTTTTAAAAAGGCTTGAGTAGTGTTTTTAATCAGCAGAAATTATGGTAATTGCGCAATAAACATCAAACCAGAGTAACACCAGTTACAGTACGTTGTTATACCACTATTCATAAATCAGAAAAAAACCAAACCAACAATGCCAACCAGTGTTGTGCATTTTAAACCATGTGTGTCATAGAATACTGGATGACTATCAACCCATTTTTAATAGAGTTTGCTAATCGGTACATTTATGTTAATAAGAAGCTTGAAACAGCATCCCAAATATCAATTTGAAACAACTACTCTAATTTTAAATATTGTGATTAAAAGAGTTTGGCCTTTTCTCTTCAGAAAATAAGCAAGTCTTATATTGATCAGTTTGAACTTTAATATATTCCCATCTCTGCTTATGTCTGAGGGAATTGAGAGTCACCCACTTTAAATTAATAAACAAACAGGCATTAAGTCTGCTGGCTGGAGAGATGGAATGGCTACAAACGCTGTTCCTCTGCATTATTCTCGTTCAATGCACATGTAACTAAAACAAACAGCAGCCAGGTTTCATAAAAAAGCCCCAGAGATTAATGCCTTCCACCTGCCCAGCTTCCTAGCTCCTCATCATTTTCAGAAAAATTGCTTCTTCTATACTAAGGCTCCATCACACCACATAAAATGAAAAATGCTATTTACGAATATTATTGGGTAGTTTTGAAAGTATTTTCTTGCTTCATACATAATGGCACAAAAGGCTGTGAACATCACAGAAAGTTGTGAGTAAATTTAACTGACATTTTGCTTCAGCACCTTTAAAACAATCCACTGGAAATCTTCATAACAAGTGCTCTGCTCTCAGTCACCTGTCACTTCTTGTTTTAATCAAATGGCAGAAGTAGAATTTAAAAAAGAAAAAAAAGAGCACTAACAACCTAACTAATACCTGCTGATTTCACAACTGTAGCAGTTAATAAGTGGCTTGGAAAAACCCAGCCTATAAACAGATGCCTTGCATTCACCAGATGTTTCTTCATTTGCCAAGTCTCTCACAGTCATTCTGCCTTGGGCATTCTCTTCACGTTGTTTGTTTTCCCTTTCCCAAACTGCTTTTCTCTAGGTATACTTGTAGCTGTGCAGACTTCAGGTTAAAAAATTCCTTGTCTTTGTGCAAAGAGAAACTTCAAGTTTTCTGTGAATAATTTTCATCATAACAGAGGAAAGCCTCTAGTCTGGAGTTTGTGCCTATTTCTAGTTTTCTATAATTTAATGTTCTGGCAGTCTCTCAAGTGGCTTGTTCCAAGCTTCATGTATCTGATAAAATCTCCCTGTTTCTTTGGATGATTGATGATCTCAAGAGCCTACTTCTGGGTTTTAAAAAAGCAGCTTAATCTCCTGCTATTTTTAGGAGCCCAAAAGTGTGGCACAAATGTTTCACACTGACAGGGACATTCCTTTTCCTTTCCCTTTGCCCATTGAGGAACTGCTCAGAAGACACTGCAGAGCAGCAAAAAGAAGAAATAAGGCAACAGCCAACAGCAGGAACAACATGCAAAAATTGAAGTGGAACAGGCTTGGAAGCCTTCTGCAGCAAAGAGAAAGTAAGTATGGATCAGCCTCCTTTTTCTTAGATATCTGATGAAACAGATGGAGAAAGAGACACTGCTCTTCTGAGGAGATGCAATGTGCTTGAATAGAAGATTTAAACATTGAGGAAGGAGGGGAGGAAAAAAGAAGGGAACAAGAAATCTTGGGAGGTTTTAGGTTAGTTAAAAGTGATGCATTTACAAATCCATGTATTTGCTAGAGTTCCATCTGTACAGAGTTAATCACACCAACAGGTATGGGAAGCAATTTTGTTGTCATTTCAGTGATGTTTGGGAGCTCTTTTAACTCAGAAATCAGTCTCCAAACATCACAGATTCTTTCTTTGCACAGTAATTAGGTTTTTAATATCTCTATTTGAAGTTATTATATTTTTCTCTCTTGCAGTACCTCGTTGCTCAAAGGTGCAAAAAAGCATTGCAAAATGAAGACACATGGGAAATAGCTTTGATTTGGCTTGATGAAAATCTTACTGTACCCTATCCTTCGTTCTAAATGACTCTATTGTATTAGGATTCTTCACTTTCATTCTACCATTTGTTACAAACAATGCCAACTGCTTCAGGAGACAACTGTTCTTAAAGACGCTACACTCCAGAAGTTGCACTGAATTGTATTGGTCCATGAGGGATTGGAATGCCATGTTGCTGTTCAAAGAAATCACACAAGAATCTAGAATCCTGTATATGTACTGCTCCTTAGCCATTAGCTTGCTTGAAAATGTTATCATTTTTATGATAACATAGATAAATTTAGTGACTATACAGTCATCTTGTAAATTTGTTTTTAAAATAATGTGTGCATTTGGAAATATTTCTATAGTTTTCAAGATCTCTTGCCTTGTGCATTCATACTATAGATGCTGGTTAGTTTTGATGTAGCTTGTTATAATTTTGCTGCTGCTTTAAAGGAAGTATTATTTAACAGAACCTTAATTACACACTCTTTTAACCTTATAATGGCAAGGGTCAATTAATTTTACCCTACAGCTTATAGGATCCATGTTTGTTAAATAAATAAAATGAAAAAAAAAATAAATCACCAAGCTGATTTGAAAAGGGAAATGGCAATATAACCTCATAGGGCCAATAAAATTACAGCTAATCCTTCTGGGAATCCAAATGGCAATAAAGTGAAAGTGAGTACAGATTAACACATTGTAAATCCACTTACTACCCAGCAATGTTTACACAAGGATTTGCCATTGCCTGTTACCCTTCGATCAACATTCAATTGCACAGTTTGCCAAGATTTTACTGAAGGGGCTGCTTCTATTTCCTACAAATACAATTCAATTCCTTAAAGACCCCAAACATGTTTTTATCAGGGGTAAGAATATGTATTGACACCCTATGGATGACAGAAAATGGGTGGGCTTCTAGGGTTTCATTCTGACGACTTGGAATATGAACAGATACTGAAATATCTAAGGAAATGCTTCAAATGCTCCTGTGTGTTAATATTCCTAAATTTGAGAGGCGGGGGAGTGCACTTTTCCTGGGCACTTTAAAAAGCTATTTGCTTGAGTCCAAACCAGCTTTTTCCTTACTGCTCGCTCATAATACAAACTGCACTCACATGGAGGCCAACAGCCAGCAAAAACATATTTCCATTTTAACGCCTTTAGATGATCAAAGCATCAGCTTAATATAATCAGCTCAAATCCATTTACCAGTGAGCCTACCACTGTGCCCAGGGACTGTTTTCCTTTCCAGCCCTATCTATTCTGGAACAGGTGCTATAATAGTAAATTAATTAGTCTGTGGAGATGCACCTTGTTCTCCATCTCCACAGGCCTCTTGTGGGTCAGGGCCTTGAGGAAAATGCCATCTGGGCAGAGTTTCCCCCAGAGAAACAATCAAAGCCTACAGATTGCAGACTACAGAGGAGGGTTCATATGACAATTAACCTTATTAGTCTTTTTTTTTAAATGGTTGATAGTGTGTCAACGTGTTGGCTCTATAAATAATCTGCTTCTCAAAATCATCATTGCAACTAATTCAATGAAATTGCTCCTATCTAAAAATCCTCCCAAGAAAATACAGATCTTCTTGCACTGAAAATATAAATAAGTCTTAAACAATAGCTTACAACCAGAGAAAGCCATCACACAACAATCCTAAAGTACTTAAAACTTTAACATACTTTGAAAGATTGACAATTTTTACTGTGACAAATTTTATACAAACCCTGAGGGACTTATGCTGTTAATCATTTTGGTTCTCTGTTTCCACCACAGTTTTGCCCAATATCCAATTATCAACAGAATCAGAACTAAATTCAACACATTTCACAAGGGACATCAACATTTATCTTGGTAAATCTGGTGGGTATTTAAGGTTTAACTTAAGGCCCTAAAATCTAGGGGGGAATTTTAGATTTGTGGAATTGTTTCCATAAACAGCATTGCAAAACAAATGAGAATTTAGAAATCTCAAATGGAATGGGATGTGAAAGCAGGACCTCTACACAGTAAAATTGTTTGCATATTTTCACTACAAGTTTAGCAAACTACAGAAATTAAAATGACAAAGCAAAGGGCATCAAGTTCAACATTTTGCATCATTAAAATACAAAGCACCAGTGAATTTATAAATATAAGATAACTAAGGTAATATTTCTAATGCACTACTTCAGTGAATAAAATCTTCAAACATATTTTAGTGAGATAAAAACCACTACATTTATATCATAATAAGAAACAAACCCAAGTGATTAATTCCTTTAATGGTTTCATGACTTCTAACTCTGCTATGAAACAATTTTCATAGAAAGGCTTGGATTCTGTTTGCTATGTCTACAATTTGAAAAATACGTGGTTTTGGTGGTCAGTTTGTCCTTGTTCCCTCCACACAGAGGTTTTCAGTGTGAACATCTAATGAGTTTTCATCTAGACATCTAATTTTTTAAAACCTAAATTCCATATTTTTTCAAATTTATTTGTTAACATGAAAAGCATAGAAATAAAGTCAAAACAGACATTCATTGAAAAGTAATTCAAGTATTCACTAATCTGTAATCAGCACTGTTAACAAATGTATTTTACTATACCAGACAATATTTAATCTTGAAAAACAAACCAGCAAAAGATGATTACTTAAATTTCAGAGCACCATTTACTACCAGAATTCTTTCAAGTACTGTCTCAACTGTCTACATCTCCAATAGTAGTTACTTGACATGCTGTGCATGTAATTGCTCTTTTCATTGTATGTATTTCCATAAAAAACTTTTTGAAAAGATAGCAAAATGTTTAGCCTCCAGTCTAAGTATTTCTAATTTTAAGTTTTACTAATTTTCTCAGAGGTGAGGAGGGTGCAGTTTAAGTTGAATGGGTAGGGTGCTTAACTGGATAGTGGAAAAACACCTACATTTACCTTTAATGTGAAAGCAAAATGAAATCATAATTAACAAGTGCAAATATTACATATTTCACTGAAGAAGTGTCACTTCCAACTGCGAGAGTCCCTCTCTCTGTACATGACTGAGGTGAAGGGCTGGGCAGGGCAGGGTGGAAGGTGAACACAAGAGGCACTGAGGGAACTCAGTGAAGCCGTCCCAGGAGATGGAATGTGATGTGTGCGCTCACTGAAGCGCTGAAAAAAGGCGCTACAAGGGGCTGCACTCACTGAGGCAAGGGCAGGAGAGGAGATGCGCTGAAGGGACAGGCAAAAGCCCTCAAGCACTTCCCTCACTAGAACACACAAGGCTCCCTCCCTCTTATTGTCTCCTCCCAAGTAAAAAACCCCAACAAAATAAATGACATTGAACTTCCTACTTGTCACTATTGGGGTTTTTTTTCAGATCAGGAGAAAAAACATGTTCAAAAGATAATAACAAGTCTTATTCTGACATACTTGATCGCAACATGCTGGAATGACAATTTGCATGCCACGAGAGATGTTTGGCACATCAGTATCACTGAATTCAGGTAGTACAACCCAAAAGTTCACCTATTTTTTTTCCCTAGGTGTCAGCATCTCCCCTATCCTTATCTCTAAGAAGATAAAAGACCTGCTACATATACCCCATGTACTCCAGTAATGATGGAACATTTTAGATTGACCATTTTTACAAGAACAGGAAAGAAAGAAGAGCAGTATTTTCTTAAATCCGTATCAGGTCATGATAACAAAGGAAACTCACAAGTCTCAGAGCTTAAACCCCAAAGGAACCTAAAATTACCTACAGTAGGCCAAGGAGAAAATTTTAGTTATTTACTAATTTTGCAATATCCCTTTTTTTTTGGGGGGGGGGGGGG